>SKCR01042552.1:0-70489 GCA_019454045.1 Zanthoxylum bungeanum
AAAATAATAATACTAATTGATTATGGAATTTTAAATCTATTAGTGCACTCTCACTACTTTACGTAATTCTGTAATCTCCCTTAATCGTAAAATATAAATTTGACTATCAAAATTTTATAATGGGAAGTGGATCCCATGATATTAACTCCAGTCTCACACTAATGACGATATTGGCTTTTATAAACTCCTTAAGTAGACCTCCAATGTCAATCACTTCATATGAATCATAGTTTGGTCCTGAACCGTTTCTTATCCTCACACTAATGACGATATTGGATTAAGACGTGTTCTAGGTGTATACTTATCAATGTGCACTAATGAGTTTCGTATGTACACCCTCACACTAATGACGATATTGAGTGACTGCGTTAACTCATCACACTACATCTAATATTTTACCGGAGCGACCTAAGTTTCGAGCACTTATACCCTCACACTAATGACGATCTTGGATATAAGTAGTAAGAACTCATTCATCTCCGTATTGACAAGAATGACCTTTTAATAATTCTCCAATATTAATAATATTATTACTTAAAATAAAATAATCACCTAATCATGAGAGATTTATGACAATCAAGTCACTAATTTAATTATGTCAAAAATTTAATTTAAAACATGTTTTACATATCCAATATATCTTATGTATAATTAAATTAAAATACATAGGCATAGATTCAAATACATGTGTAACATGCAACATGTGTTGTGTGGTTAAGCCTTGTTACTGATACCAATATGTTAAGACAGATGTGGAACCCCTAGGGTCGGATCGGTGCCCCGCGCAGCGAAAGTGGGTCTAACCCATGGATATCAAGTATTGGTGTAAATTTAAATAATTTAATGAAATATTATATTCCATTACGAGTGCATATGAAAAAATCAGGGCTGAATCGGAGTCCGGAAGCTCAAAAATGAAGAAAAACAAGTTTGAATGCACGTAGTGCGCGATGCGCATGCCACAGTGCGCACGCGCACTGCGACGCTACATTGTGCATTCCCACTGTGCGCATATCATCAATTTTTTATTTTTATTTTTACATTTCATTTCAACCTGATGGAATTAGGATATTTTACCCTAATTTCTTCTGATCTTCCCTAAACACTTCAAAAATACCCAAAATTAATTCTTAACATCAAAATCAACATCAACACATGTTATAGAATAAATATACACTTGAGTAAATTTTGAATCCAAAACACAAACCAAATTAGAATCCACAATGAAATGACTCATGAATAATTCTAGGTCACCCAAAGATGGTCAAATGATTCTAGAATGATAGTCTTAGCTCCAAGCTATTATTTAGAGTTCCAAACTCTAATTTTATGTCTATGTCTAACATAAATATTTTGACCCAATTACAAGCATATTGTGTTTATACTTCCAAAACATCCTAACACAATTAATTAGCCTAATTTCAACATCAAGCTATGTTATTATGTATCTAATACATATTTCATAAATGAAAAACATAGCTTTTGGAGAAGATCAAACTTACCTAGAAAGGTTGATTCAAAGATTCAATCTACTTCTCATTGTTGAAATGTTGTGGAGAATATCCAAAGTTAGCAAGCTTGACTCCAAGATCCAATCTTGATTCCAATGCTAGCAAGCTTCACTCCAAAATCCAATCTTGATTTCTCCTAATTGAAATGTTGTAGAGATCTCACAAAGCTTCTCTAAACATTGCTCTAACTTAGGCTAATTTCTCCAATTCTTGCTTGTATTTAGCTTTCTCAAGCTTAATTAAAACCTTCCTAAAGCTTGCTATTTATAGCAAAACTTAGGTAATTTTTAATTAATAAAAGTTGTAATCAAATTTTAGGTGGACTTAATCTAATTTGTCCAAATATGTATAATTAGGTGTGACTAATCTCAATTGTCTACCATTTTGATTGAATCCAATTAAATCAATAAAAAATTAGGAAATGAATTAGTTCAATAGTTATCACTTTGATTTAATCCAATTAAATCAAGTCAAAACCACTTATTATTACATACTTACAATTACCATAATATCCTCAAATGGAAGAGATAATTATGATTTTACAATTAAGCCATTGTGTAATTATTGAATTAATCCAATTAGGTCAAAGTAAATAATAATGTTATCCAGTAACATTTGATTATCTTAGTTGATAATTATAATATCGAATATTATCTTTTATCAAAATTAATCGGCTACTTAAGTGTTTAACGAGTACACTTCATATTGAGACTCTCTAAGTTTAGACACGTTCGTCATATAAGCTTAACTAATATGTATGCAATTCGGCCACCTCCGAATTCCCGAAGAACACGAACGAAATTTATAAACTATACAAGTCTAGGTCATCACATATGTTTAACAATCCATTCGTCGTAGGCTATCTGAGTTGTGCTTAGGAAATATAGAATACACCGTCAAGTTTCCGAGGCGCACATCTCATGTCGACATATCCACGATTCTTCATAACTGATGCGATCCACCCTAGGTGATTGACTTTGACCAAAGCTTTAAGAATCGTGACTTGAATCACATGGATACCTAAACCTCTTATGATACACATTTGGGCCGACAGATCCTATCTTTCTTCGCACTTGATTACTGAGTGCATCGGTCCATACCCAACGAACATCTAGAGGTCATACCATGAAATATTTCTGACATACATGGCATCAAAGTGTGGAGGATCTCACACAAAATCAATGTTATTCTACAGTCAAAGGATTACATATGCTACTCGACTCGAGAAGATTCTTATTGATGGTAGTGTGTACTTCCAACTATTAGGAATCACTGTGAGTCATTCAGTATTCGGTCCAACCAATACCCACACGTCCATACGAGTTTCCAAAACTCATGGTACATCGGGTTAAACCATTGGAACTCTAATTCCAATATACGACATGTGCTAGTCTTATAGGTTATAAGAATTCGACCGTATTCCAAAAACAACGACTAGGAATATATATATACACACACACACACACACACACACATATATATATATATATATATATATATATATACACACACACACTTTAAGAATAATTTACAATATTTATACTTATCTCAATTTCGGACCACCTATTGTCCAATATTACTACAAGACTATTGTAAGGTCGATGTCATTCTTAGCATATATATATATATATATACATCAATCTAATACGCATAATGACAATACCATTAATAATGTATGAAATTAAAATCTAGTTATTTTATTAATAAATAATAAAATGTACAATTTAGATTGGCTCTCCAAGCACCAACTCCAACAGATACGTCCCGCCGAGGTCCTTGTTATTTTCCTAATAGCCCGAGAAGGTGAGTTTTCCCTCGTGGTCGGTTTTCTATTTTTGCAGATCTTTGTAGATCATTTCCTTCCGAGTTAGTAGCATGACGTGAGCATGCATCTTCACGAGGAGACGTAAGATGGGTTTCTTCAAGCAAAGCCAAAAGGATTGACTGACCAGAGCTAGTCCGGATCAACCTCTTGAGTTAGAGAAGGCATAGTGGGAGAGATGGCCAAGTTATAGATCAGAAGCAGAGATGCTAGATCAGGGCTATAGACCCGATGTGGATTATTTCACAAGAAACACTGAGGCTTGTAGTTGTGATACCTATGATGAGTTGGAGCAGTATGAGGTGTCCATGAAAGTTTCAGCCCAAGGACGCCAAATCAGCCCACAGCTTCGTATACCACCATCTTTTTTATATTTTCCGGCACCAACTCGCTTACTCGTTGATACCGAGAACTAGGTGACAGATGTTGATGGTGGTTTTCAACCCCCAAGAAGTCAAAATCTCTAGTAAGGGTAAAGAAGGGATTTCCATTTCCAAGTCTCAGGGGCCTAGGCCCAAGAAGTTGAGGCATCCGGCTCAGCGAGGAGGTCAGTAATGGATTGCACTTGATATACGACCAGAGGTGGTACCTAGAGAAGATCATGACCCGAGTTGTAAAGATTTTCAGAAGAGCAAAGCAGAGTGAAGGCCTCAGAGACGACCCAACCTGGTAGCACAGCAGGGCAGACTGACATTTTTTCAGTGCCCAACCCAGCTGGTCGGGTCGGGGTGTTAGTGGTGTGATCCAATTCAAGTGACATAAGCCTTACATGTGAACTTGCACCTTCCTAAAAGGTCTAATATGAAAGTAGCAGGTCACCGACTTATCTTTTGGCACACACTATCGCATAGGAATTGACAGGTTACAGGCTGGCATTGTGAGGTAGCAATAGCATGTGGCAGTGGCCAAAAGTGGCGTGGTTTAATGAGATGTCAGGTGACAGAGCTACTTTCGGCAGAGCAGTTGAGGAAGAGAGTCGTCGCATTAATGGTAGATTCACGTGGCTGACGTCATGATATTGGTATCACAATAGAATTTGCCCTAGTATATAAAGGGATCGAGAATTCATTGTAAAATGTTAGCTAATTCTATTTCATACACGGCTTGTAAAAGAGAGAGCAAAAAACTTAAGTGTAAGAGTGAGATTGTAAGATGTCGGTCAGACGAGCTTGAGAGATAGGCAGGTCGGTCATACCCGTCCACGTTGTAAAAGCTTCATTTTCTCTTGTGCCCGTGGATGTAGGTTGGATCCATTTCGCCGAACCACGTTAAACCTTATGTTTTGTCTGTGTGTTTTCTCATCTTTTGCTAAGTTTGTATTTGGTCTCAAACTAAACAAATTCACAATTGATGGAGGATTGTTCGAGAAATAAATTTATCAATTTATCCCTGAAACGAAAATTAGCCATATGATTAACGTTTCATTACGAACCCTACCTGTATTTTTGCCAATTGAAGATCAAATATTATCTGTCTTTGTGTGGCGTCTAGTGTAAAAAGATCATGTGTCTTGTCAATTATGTTATTAATTCCACTGAGAAGTTTCTAGAAAATGGTGGGAAAGAAGGAGAGAGAATATTTAATATGTTGTATTTTTGTGTATAAATAAACAATGTATAGAGAATGTACGACAAGGGTAATGCGTATAAATACTAGCAGCATATTTTCAAAAAAAAAAAAAGGATTAAAAACATTATTGGGGCTATTAGTGGAAATGTGAAATGGATTGGATTCTGGTTAAGGCAAAGGGCAGAACCATTGGGTATTTGGGTCCTACCACTTGCTAACTTTTAATCTATTGCTCTCTTCTTTGTTGGTGAAGTTTGTTCATTTCTAATTGTAATTACCATCATGTGAATTTCTATCCAACTAAATCATCACCACTGCTAATCATTTGCCACCGGGGTGGTAAAACGAATCGACGAATCGAATTTGTGCCGAATCATAAATTAATATAATCAAAATTTGATGGATTCATATTTGATTCATTTATTAAATAAATATTAATATCAGGATTCATATTCAATTCGTTTACTAAACGAAATCTAAGTGAAAATTCGTTTAATATTGATATGATTTAATGACATAAATTATCGTAATTTATTACATTAATTCTTCATAAATGTATACATGTGAAATACACAATTAATGGATTTACTAAAAGTGACAAACCAAAACTATACAATATTATTTTTCCGTAATAATTAGTAACAACTTCTCAAATTTAACCACAATGGATTGTCTTAGTGATAAATGCTTTGAGCTTGAGTTGTTTGCTCCCTCTCAGGTTCAAGATTAAAAACTCACTAGATATATTTCCTTGGAGCCATGTCCCCAGTATAAAAAAACTAGCGACTTACCATGATCTGTGCTGAGAAATTTCAGAGGGCACGAGACATAGGTCCCAGGGATTAGTTAATGTGCGCGTAAACAGATCCCGACTCTCTAGTTACCCAAAAAAACCTTCTCGAACTTAATCGAAAACTAATAAAAAACAGTAAAAGAAAATCAATAAACGAATTCGTAATCCAAATTCATAATCAATTCGTTTAATAAATGAATCGAATCGATCAATTTACTAAATTAATTAATGTTTTCAAAATCATATTCTTTTTTTTTTTCAAAATCATATTCATTTTAAAACGAATCGAATTAAACGAATAAATGAATTCTGAGTTAAATTGCCACCCCTAATGTTATGTCACATAATATATAGGTCAAAATATATTGTATCGTTGGCCAACCGTTTATCAGACAAATTAATTTCAAAAGAAGTGATATAGATGTTCGAAATAGAGATGCCAATTTTTTCGATCCCTGGGGATGAGATCAGATACGTATTTATATATCTCGATTTAAAAATTGGATGAGATAAAAAAAATATCTCGAAAATTTTAGCATGACAAACGAGACGTGATTTTAGTAGGATGATATAATATTTTAACGGGACAGGACGAAAATAATTTTTTAATCCCCAATGTGTATATCGGACGTGATCGAATTTGGTAAATCTCGACTCATCTCATTGCCATATGCTGTTAAAAACGATAGATAAGGCGAGGCGTTTTGATAATTCAATCCGCTGAAGCGCCGTATTTGATCAATTAAAGGGTAGATTGACTAGATAAATATATATAATTTTATATAATATATAAAGAATCATAACTTAAAATATTTAAGTACGGCGAATAACAATCCAAGTATGTGTTTAAAAAATTCGCCCAAACACCAATTAGACTGTGTTTTAACAGCATAGTCTCTATTTTCAATTACCATGACTGCTACGTAGCAAAAATTATATGCCTGAAATTACAATTGTTTCGTTTGTTTCCATTGTCATTTATTTGTTTAGATTTGGTATCATACAACAAATAATAAAAAATAAGTAAATAAATAAATAAATAGTAATTATATTTAACATAAATTTTATATATTATATAATTATTGATTAATAATTTTATAACATAATTTTTATATATTATATAATTATTGATTAATAATATTATATCACTAATACAATGATAGTATAATTGTGACTTATTCCCCAGCTAATCTTATCCGTACATGTTTTCTCTTGATTTTCTGTTTGCAAAACTGTCGTTTGACAATTGATATAGAGCATTGACTATTTATTATCGACAATGAAAGAGCAAATTACTGAATCCTTTCGGCTTGTTAAATATAAAAAATGTTATTATCATTTTTTTTGGAAAATGTTGGAAACTCCGCAACTAAATCACCTTACCTCGAACTTAAAACTCCCGATTACTTCAAACTCTTACAATAAACGCACTCTGTGAAATTGAATCTAAAACCTAATAATAAAGTCTTAAACTATTTGCCATCAAGCCACATCTTTTGTGGGCATTATTATCATTTCATTATTTTAGAAATTATGAAATAATAAATAGATGAAAGAAGTATTATGGTGTTATATTTTATTATAATATCTTTAGAAATATTAAGATTTATTATAATACCTTTACAAAATCTTATATTTTACTAGCATAATAAAATGTTATACGGTAATACTTTATGTACTCATTTATTATTTTCAAAACTTTTTGTAATAAAATATAAAAATTTATAAGATACAATTTATGGAATAGTGAAATGATAATTGAATGCGATAAAAGTGGGTTAGATAAAAAGTGTCACTTACCTTCAATTTGCTAGGTCTGGCCTGTCAGAAGTGCAATTGAATCTTGGGCTGAGTTGATTGTTGTTTTCAATCTGAGCATGCACAAACGTATAGTTTTATCAGGTTTATGCTCCTCTCTTTGTATGTTTGTGACTTTTTTTTTCTTAATTAAGGTTTTTGATGCCTTTTCTGTTCTAATTGTTTTTTGACAGTTGTTGATTCTTCCAACTTATTCTCTTCTGGAAGCCCATTGGCTTATATAGAGGATTTTTGAGTGGAGGTGTCCATTGATGGTTAAGTGAGTCATCTGCATGGTGTAATATCTCGTAGCACATGCTGGAACATTACATGTCAGAACATCTGCCGTCATGCATTTAATTAATCTTGCATGTCATGTTAAGTGGATTGTTATTTAAGTATCGGTCATAGATATATATGCATCGTGTTTTCTAGGGTCCCCAAGGGACGCGGCTTGGTGGTGTAGGACTCAAGATCTCACCTTGAGGTCTTGAGTTCGAATCCAATGAGTGCGTTTCTTATAAGATTCTGGGACAGCCAGGATTTTATCAGCTTCGCTTAAGCCAGAAGAGGTGGTTTGGCGGCATGGTTTCCAACGATTCTTAAAAAAAATGATTTCTAGGGCATTTTAGAATGCTCTGATGTATTTCAGAACTTTCCGGAGTTCTCCAGGTCGTTGTTGTTGACATTTCCGTTGTACTCCAAAGTAGACCATCTCCGGAACCAATTCGAACCAGATAGTGTTTGAGTTATTAGAGTTTTTTTTTTACTCCGAAGTGTACTGATCTGGGAGTGCTTCTTTTTCGAAATGACATCACTCCAGAATAATATCATTCGGGGGTAACGTTACTCCAAAATCGCGGTGCTCCGGATAGTTTAATTCGAGATAACATCATTTCGTGGTGGTACTACTCTGAAATAATATCACTCCAAAATAATTAGACTTCGGAAGTAATTCTTAACTCCTCCAGTCTGTATTATGGCATGTATCATTTTCCTAGTGGACTTTTGCCTGTGATTATTGGCTAATTAAAGCTCAATTTCGTTAGTCTTTATGTTCTGACTAGTGTGGTCCTGTGCCTCTGTCAATTACTTACTAATTCCACTAAGAATCTTCTATAAAATGGTGAAATGTGAGAAATAATATTTATTATGTGGAATTTTTGAGTTTAAAATAAACAAAGTATAGAATAAATTATGTGGCCTTCACTGGTAAAATTGATTTTTTTTTTTTTTGGGTTTTTTTTTGTTATAATGAAATATTAATTTTCTTAAAATTAAGATCCATAATTTTGATCCAAATTTGAAAACCCAAAACCGGCCGCCCGTGTCGGCTATCCTTAAACCACCATTTTAAATGAATATAATTCTTGTATCTATCATATATTAAATAATAATAATAATAATAATCCATGTGACATTTTTTAAAAAGTAGAATTAGACGAAATTCAAATTAATTTTTTAAGCACTCTCTAAAATGAAATCTAAGAAGCTCTTCTTTCGGTTTTTCATATCTTTTCTTGAATATCATCCTTCAAAACATAAGAATGAAAAAATAAATTTAAAAGGACAGGTGTTCCATCTCATTGCAGTTATAGGTTAAAGATTTATAATAATAAATGCGATATTTAAGTAACAAGGAAACTATCCATGATATCAAAACAAGTTTCTTTAATATATTTCTTTCACACATAAATTAGACCAATATGATGTTTACATGATGAAAAATAACCAATTTCTATCCTTATGGAGAAAGAAACCCAGGTTACTAGCTATGGATTCCAATAGTCTCCAAATCTCCTAGACTAGACTGTACTCACAATATTCATACCTATTTTTACACTTTAAACATAAAACATTACATCTGTTACCTGGTTTTGAGAGTGTCGAAACAATTTTGGCCAGCGTGAGCGCGACTGCTACACTGGTCGTATATATATTGATATCCTGTTACTATGAATATGAAGTTAAAAAGCATTTAAAATGGCATGAAGCAGAAATACTTCCTTTTAAGCTTCTTCATTCTGCCAACAATAGCCTTCTTTTCCCCATTTTGAAGTGCTATGTGGTCATGAGATGATGATGATGATGATGATGATGATGTCAGATTACGAGATTTCGATGATGGACCTTCATCCCCATAGTTTGCTTCCTGGCCTTGGACTGCTTGTTTCAAAGCCTTGGAATCTAGAGCTCCACTCACCGTGGCTGAATCAAGCATAGAATTTCCAGATTCAATTTTGGCAAAGTAAACACAGTTGAATAAAAGTTTCAGTAAAGACTGCCGTCGTCAAGTTAGTACAATATTTCTAAGAAATTAGGAATTTGAGTTACCTGGAGACATAACCACCTCGTTTGGTGTGTGTGATGTAGAGAAAGTATTATTGGATCCTGCATTTTCTGGAACCACACCTTCGGATTTCTTAGGTTCTAGTTCTCGCAACAAAGCAAATGGATCAAAGTATTCATCTGATGACAAGGTCATGCAACTTGAATTGTCAGAGCTCGAAGAACGTGATACCGGTTGATCGAGATCCCGCAACTCCAAGAAGTCATCTTCAGAAAAATTCTCAGTTTCGGGCAGGTTATTCTCAAGATGGTTAATTGGTCTCTCCATAACAGCCAAAGTTCTTGTTTCATTGTCATCATTCACCTGCAAAATGCCTCTATGATCTATCTCACTCGCAATACACATAAATATATAAACCATAAAGAGAACAGGAAGTCTTCGTGTAACCAACTGATAGAAGATTCAGAGACCGATTATCTATAAAATGTTGCCTTCTAGTTACACTAATAATGTCCACACTGTAGAACACCTTAAAATAGACAAACATCATCGGTGTGATCGCTTGAGAACCTTAGCTGATTTTTTTTTTTTTTTATTATCCTTTTTGATACACCAATTGCCAAATGGTACCAAAAAAATTTAAATTGAAGCTAACCAAGAAAATGTATGCTGTATTATCTGTGCTTTTTAACAATTGAAATTTAGAACTTATCCTCCACTTAATTACTAATCCCGGATTAAGAATTCGGTGTGAAATGACGGTTTAGTGCCAGCATTAAAAGAAAATTCTTCAACAAATTATTCAACATCTAATATGAATCTATGAAATCAGTTGGACATCAAATCATGGGTCAATGTCAAAAAGATATATGAATATTAATGAAGACAAAAAAAAAAGTTTAAAGGCGAAATCCACTCATTCAAACAGAATAAAGGTCAGAATTCTGAGGCTGACATACCTCGCGCCTGCTTGTTGAACCTTGTCTTGTATCATCCTTAGCTTTCTCAAAACTTAATTGTGTTGAGTGACTGTGTGTTATTTTCTGCTGCATCTCATGGTTAGAACTTCGCTTACCACTCAAAAATACTCTGCATAGTGAGCTGGAATCCTGCATATTGTCCAACCATAACCGCAGTTCACTGGCAGTGCAATCAAGAACAGGAAATAAACATAACAGTGCATAATAAGTATATAGGGCGAGCAGAAAACCTCTTCCTTTTTGCCCTCAAACAGTCTCTTATGAGTTATTCTGAACTCTTGCATTACCCAATTAGTTTTACGTTCATGATGAACTTGACCTTCATAAAATTCAAGAGTAGTTCTCCAACCAACGATGAAAGAGTTTGAGAATATTTCGCAGGCCTCCTCTTTAGCCTCCCATCGTCCATGCTGTGCACTTGTGCTCTCCTTGGAGCAAACCAGGTACCAAACTCCATCTGGCATATTACAATTGTTTAATAAAATAAAAAAAGATTTGGTATTATCAAGCCAAGCTAACCCTCACGTGTTATAATTTAAGTTGGATATGCATCCCATATTGGAAGGGAGTTAGACAAGCGAAGAACTATTATGAATTAACTCATTACCCAACAGCTTGATTTTTTAGATTTTAGGTGGGCATAAACTATTATGGCCGTGCTAATAAATTGTATTAGCTCCAAAGAATCAACTGGGCACAAGTTTTGATGAGAGAATTTAGACTTGAAACCTTCTTTTTGTTGGATGATATTAAAAGGATCGATGAGAATTCACATACGATGTGTTTGATAACGTTAGTTGTGTCGAATCTAAGATCATATCTTCTCATCTGTTCAATAATTCATATGTTGAATCATAAGAAACGAAGCACTACTTTTTCATCATCCTTCTAAAAGCTATATTGAAGTTTTTGAAATTTGACACAATATAGTATATGAGAGTTCCTTTGATCCAGTAAACACAGGCTATTGTTACTAGCATAAGATTACTATCCTATTAAATTTTAACATGTTATGGTGTGATGAAATTGATATGAAAAAACAAAGTTTTATAATTTAACTAACTTAAAAAACAAAACAGCAGACTTACCAGGTAAATTCGAAGGCATATAGTTGTAAGGATTAACATAATTGATCACATTACATGGAAGAGGGCATCCCCTGATCATTCTCCTCAAAGAATCAAAGAGATTCTCATCAGTAGAAGCAAAATCAACATCAATGGGTGTGTAATCCGTGGGAGGACACATGGCAGGCCAATTCAAGAAGGAAACTGAAGCTGCAACCAAATTCTACCAGATATAAGTAAAATACAAGTACACCAAAAATAATGTTCTCAAACATCATCTATCAAGTTCTTAATCACTTTCCCATTTATTAAATTGTAATAATTCCAATCATTAGATAGATTTTATATCAGTGATTACATAACATAACACAATCAATATTTTTTTTTTTTTTGGAAACAATGAAACTCCACCACCAAACCACCCATTCTGGGCCGCAGCGCAGGTAAAACCACCGGCTGTTCCAGGCTCTTATAAGAAGTGTACTCCTGGATTCGAACCCAGAACCTCAAGGTGAGATCCTGGACCCTACACCACCAAGCCACACCCCTTGAGGACAACACAATCAACTTAACAAAGCCTTTTTCCCACTAGATAGGTTCGGCTACATGGATATTTTGACGCAATTTTACATCAGAAATCATTTCATTCAGACACTAGCTAGACATAGATATTTCACTCAAGCATTCAAAAAAAGGGCCTCAAGGCCCTCAGCATACAAATCCCTTTTCTTTCTTTTTTTTTTTTTCTTTTTTTTTTTTTGCAGGAATAGCAAGTATTTTATTAATCCATTTCATAAAATCGAAAAAGGAAACAAGTTATAAACAAATACAAGAATCAAGGAGTTATTTCTGCTTGGCTTCCAAGAAAATGCTAGAAAAGAAAAAGAAACCCCAAGAAATTTTCCACTTAGGAAGTAATAAAACAAAAATCATCCCTAATTAGTCGACATGATCTTTTTATGTACACAAATCAAGAAAACGAATGTACCCGTTTGAGAGTAGCAGAACCCACAAGCGAATGCTTAGCTACTAATCATTTACCTATCAAATGAAAGTACAAAATGGGCAAGGATATTTATAATAATTAATAACTGAGAAGTGGGGACAGTGAATTGCTAACTATGGTTAATTATTTGGCGCGCACACAGTTAATTAAGCATTAAGCTTAGCCAATTAGGGATCATTACCACTGTGATGTTGCCACGTGGTAATTATACGTTGGCTTAGCTCATACCTTGTGACGAAACCTATTGTTGTGGGTCCCTTCTCCTGCGATTGTCTTCTTTCCCGGAAATTTCCTCATTATCTCGTGAAAATATCGACATGGTATCATCTCCTACATTTATCGTCCCTTTAAAATTTGAATTTCGCACATCAAATTAACTGTTATTTTTGTTATTTCATCAATACAATAATGATAGAGGTTGTTACAACTGTAAAAATTATTCTATTGTATAGATAATTTTTTAATTGAAATTCTAAAAATAATCTCTCTATTTATATTTTTTTAACGTCACAATGATGAGAGCATTCTTGCACTCCCTTTAATCAATGTAATAAAAGATAAAATATTTAAAATATTTTATTTTCAATTTAATTTTACTATAATAGATAAATAATTTCCCAAAGTTATTGCCAAAATTATGAACTCAATTTGGCTCGTCATCAAATGAGAATGAGAATTTACTTAAAAAAAAGGTCAAAATATCAAGTGCATTTCCCTTTGCCCGAATGACGGACCCAACCAATAGGAGTAGGTAATTCACCAAGTTGAATATTCTAGACTGAAGAGATAATCAAAGACCAAATTATTATGAGAAAAAATGGAAAAAGTAGCTATTGATTTCAAAGTGCAAAGTGCTACATTTTGAGGGGATAATGCATTTTATTTTATTATTTGAAAATTTTGGCGTCAAAATATTATGGATTGGTATTTGTGTTGGAAATTCTTCAAATCTTCAAATATATTTGTTTGGATGGAGGATGGACATGTCCATTGGATGGTACCCCATGGGGACATATCCTATTATGTGTAAAGTGATCCTATGCGCCAATGAGTGTATAGAGGGTTATATAACACTTTGGAGGGTTGCACCCCAACCCTAAGGGTGCATTTGAGGCATCATTCCATACTTATAAAATGAAGTTTTATGTTCCTTTTAAACACACCGAAACGAAATCCGAATTCCACCAAAAGAAAAGAGTCTCATATTGTGTCTTGAGTCTGAAGAGAGTTCCACCATATTCCCAGTTCAAGATCTTGTTAAGGTGTGCCACTTGAACAAGAGGAATCGGGTTATCCTGGGAGAACATTAGCCACAAATCCTTAGTAGAGCACCGAGACGGGGCTGATAAGTTCTTAAGGACAAAGATTTATCTCGACTCGGATCTAGTTTTCATCAGGTTTTTCTTATTCTCAAGTTTTAAGGTTTTCTAGGGTTTATGCATATTAGATTCAATTTCTGGTTTTATTTCTTTGTTGCATGTTGATTTCTTGTTTAATGACACTATATGTACCACAATCTTAAGAACTTATCAACTAGTGTTGTTTTAAATAGTAAATCACATGCGTAGTTAAGAAAATTTCTGGAAAAAAATACAGACTGTGCATGGAAAACCCGTAGGGGCGTTTCGAAACGCCGACGCCACGCGAAGGTAAAAATCTGAACTTCTAAATTCGTAAGAACGTTCGAACGCGTATTCAAACGCAACTCGAACGCAAGCCTTCTGCCTAAGAACGTTCGAACTCGTCTTCAAACGTGAATCGAACGCAGACCTCTGACTTAGTTCGTTCAAACGCGTCCTAAACGCAACTCGAACGCAAACTCTCTGGAATCATTCCGTTCGAACGCGTTCTCGAACGCTATACGAACGTGAACTCTCTGGAATCATTCCGTTCGGAACGCGTTATCAAACGCTACACGAACGTGAACTCTTTGGAATACTTCGTTCGAACGCGTTGTCAAACGCAACACGAACGCACACACACTGGACAGTCTCGTTCGAACGTAGATACGAACGCGACACTAACGAAATCGTCATGTAATTATTATAAACTGCAAACTTAGATTAATATTAACTTAGTAAATCATATACTGAATCACTATAATCTTGGTAGTATAGATTTAAGTTATTATTAGGTTGTTCAATTATCACAAGCATACACTTAGTGATAAAGTTGAAAATTTTATTGTGTGTTGCATACTTGGTTGAGAATTTAAAGTGTTAATTACACAAGTAATTCCATCCAATCTTGGTTGACACTTACACATATATCTACACATATCGTATACAGTTTGTGCTATTGAATAAGTGTATACTGAGTTTGAATGCTAAAAGATCCTATTGAAAAAATGTTTTAAAGAATATTCTGTCAAAAAGGCGATAAAGCCTAAGTGGTCAGGGATTTAAGTGGTTACTCCGGACCCCCCTCGTCCTCTGGGAATATTCGTTTATTCATTTTTCTAAAGAATCTTTAGTTGAAATTCAAGGACTTGTGTTTATTGGAACCACCGTCCAATAGAACAATAAGTGGTTACTTAGTATATCACTTTGAACAAGATCATTGTTGATCGTTGTGCAATTTGTCTTTTGTAGACCTATTGACCCATGTTGATTTTTCCAAGTGAAAACATCATAATACCGGTCTCTCATGGAGAAAATCCGGAGAAGTTTGGTGGGGCAAACTTCAAACAGTGGCAGAGCAAAATGTTGTTCTACCTGAAATCTGCAGTGCTTGGCTAAGTACCTCAAAGATCCTCCGGGTCCTGTGGAGGGTGAATCAGAGGCAACCAAGGAACTGCGAGAAGAGACATGGTCGTTTGGCGACTTCCTATGCAAGAACTACCTTATCGGTGGTCTTGACAATACCCTGTACATTGTGTACTAAGGCATGTCTTATGCGAAGATTCTTTGGGAATCTCTCGAGAAGAAATATAAAACCGAGAATGGCGGACAAAAGAAATTTATCGTGGGTAGAATGATGTCTCAGTTAGGTGAACTGCAGTTGATCATTCATGAAATACTGGATGAAGGTATGAAACTCTGTGAGACGTTTCAAGTTACCACCATAATTGGAAAGTTGCGTCCATCATGGAAGGACTTCAGGGTTTATCTGAAACACAAAAAAAAAAAAAAAAACAGATGAGCCTTGAAGACCTTGGAGTTCGATTGAGAATCGAACAGGACAACAGGATGTCCGAGAAGGCCAGCTACAAGACTATGAAGTCTAAGGCCAACATCATTGAGGGTGTAAAGGGTAGCAAGAAGAGAAACATTGGAGCTGATTCTTCCCAAGCGAACAAGAAGTTCAAGGGGAAGTGGTACAACTGTGAAAAGAGCGGTCATATGGCAGAGGACTGCAGAAACAAGAAGTCTCAGGACAAAGGCAAGAAAAATGAGGCCTATGTCACTGAAGATGAGCAGTTAACTGATGAGATTTCAGAAATGAACCTCTCAGTAGTGGTAACTGAAGCCAACTTGGTTGGGAATCCGAGAGAATGGTGGGTAGACACATGGGCTACTCGTCATATCTGTGCTGATAGTGCTTTCCTCGTATCAGAAGGTCGATGGCAGCGATCATCTGACAATGGGAAACTCGTCTACCTCTAGAATGGTTAGACAAGGCACAATGGTTCTGAAAATGATATCCGGAACGAAGCGTACATATAAGAATGTGTGCATGTTCTAGATATTCGGAAGAACTCGGTCTCGGGTTTTATTTGTTTCTGACAAGATTATATTACCAAAAATGATGTCTATGTAGTAAAAGGATACCTCGCTGATGGCCTTTTCAATGACTGTCAATTATGCTATTAATAAAGCTGAAACTTATGCTGATATTATTGAGTCACAAAATGTATGACATAGGAGGTTATGACATGTTAATTATGATACAATGCGTACATTAATTAACATGGACCCTATACCTAAATTTTCATTGATAGCCAACATAAGTGTGAGGCATGTGTTGAAGTAAAAATACATAGAACATCATAGAACGAAGTTCTGAACCCTTGGAACTTGTACACACTGACGTGTGTGGCATGAATATTGTGCAAACAAGAGCGGGTAAAAAGTACTTTGTCACTTTTATCGATGAAAGCACAAGATTCTGTTAAATGTATTTGCTGAGGAGAAAAGCTGAAGCTATTGAGAGCTTTATACGCTGAGAACGAAGTTGCAAATCAACTTGGCAAAGAAATCAAAAGAATCAGGAGTGATAGAGGTGGTGAATATGTTTCATCATTCGGTGAATATTATTATGTGCACGGAATTATTCATGAAACCCCTGCTCCTTATTCTCTTCAACAAATGAGATTGTTGAGTGCAAAAACCGAACGTTGAAGGAAATGATGAATGTCATGTTGAATAGTTATGGTTTACCTCAGAACTTGTGGGGAAAGCCCTGTTTTCCGCGAACTACGTTCTAAACAAGCTTCCTCACAGGAGATTGGACAAGATACCAAATGAGTTGTGGAAAGGTTATGTACCTTCCTACAAATATCTGAAATGTGGGGGTGTCTTACCAATTGCCAATGTGATGGTTCCTAAACCTAAGAAGGTGAAATAAGACCCAAAACTGTTGACTGTATATTCATCGGATATGCTTGCAACAGTAGTGCGTATCGATTCTTGGTACACAAGTATGAGATTCCCGACATCAATCTAAATGTGGTGATTGAGTCAAGGAATGCAATATTTTTTGAAGAGATATTTCCTTGTAAGGAAAGACAAAGAATATAGTCTCTCAAAAGATCTGTTGATACTGTCAAGGACAGTGATCATGTTGACCAAGAGTCAAATCCGATTTCCTGACATATTAGTTAGAAAATGAGCCTCAAAGCTATAAAGAAGCAATGTCTTCTCCGGGGCACCTCTGTGGAAAGAGGCTATTAACATTGAGATTGATTCAATCCTACAGAACCATACTTGGGAGTTGGTTGATCTTCCTCCAGGTTGTAAGCCACTGGGCTACAAATAGATATTCAAAGGAAGTATGAAAACGGATGGATCAATAGATAAGTGCAAGGCAAGGCTTGTCGTAAAAGGTTATAGACAAAAACAAGGCATTGTTTACTTTGACACATATTCACCAGTGATTCGTATCACATCAATAAGAATGCTCATAGCCATAGCAGCTATATTTGGTCTTGAAATACATCAAAAGGATGTAAAGACGTCATTATTGAGTGGTGAATTGGATGAAGAGATTTACATGGAACAACCAGAAGGGTTTAATGTTCCTGGTTAAGAACAGAAGGTGTGCAAACTTGTAAAATCCTTGTACGGATTAAAACAAGCACCTAGACAATGACATGAGAAAAATTGACAAAGAGATGATGTCAAGTGGGTTTAAAACCGATGAGTGTGATAAGTGTATGTACACCAAATCAACTCAAAAAGGATATGTCATTGTATGTCTCTATGTAGACGATATGCTGATAATTGGTAATAATCATGAGTTGATTCAGTCTACCAAGAAAGTGTAATCCAGCAAATTTGATATGAAAGATTTGGGAGTAGCTAACCTAACTCTTCCTCTATCAAAGAATACTGACTTAAGCGTATCGCAATTAGAGTATTCAAGGATCATCGGAAGTCTGATGTATCTCATGATTTGCACACGAACTGATATCGCTCAAGCTGTGAACCGGCTTAGCAGATTTACAAGCAATCCAGGACATAACCACTGGAAAGCCATAGTAAAGAGTTTTGAGGTATGAGAAACTTCAAAATATGGGCTACATTACAAGAGATATCCTGCTGTTCTAGAGGGATACAACGATGCTGACTGGATATTTGATACAGTGGATTCTAAATCTACGAGTGGATTTGTTTTCATACTTGGTAATGCAGCTGTGTCATGAAAATCCTCGAGGCAAACATGAGTTGCCTGGTCTGCTATGGAATCAGAGTTCATAGCGTTAGAAAAAATAGTGGAAGAAGAGGAATGACTTTGAAACTTCCTGGAGGATATTCCTAGTTGGACCAAACCGGTGCCAGCAATGAGCATACATTGTGACAGCCATTAGGAGAGCCCAAAATACAATGTAGAATGGTAAGTATCGACACATACGTCAGAGACATAATACCATAGTTCAACTACTCTCAAGTGGCATAATATCGATCGATTATGTTGAGTCGAAGGAAACCTAGCGGATCCACTAACTAAAGGTTTACCTCGAGAGCAAGTTGAGAAGTCATCGAGGGGAATGGGCTTGAAGCCTATAATCTAAGAATTGTCACTGTGGAAACCCAACCTAGCTGACTGGAGATCCCAAGATCTAGGTTCAAAACGGACAACTGAAACTTTGTGCAATTCAAAACAAGCACTGAGGAGTTTTGTACTCTTTCCCATTCCGATAATGACGTTGAGTGCTATCTGTCATTAGTTAGGATAAGCTCAGGCTTTTAATGATCATTATATTAGGAGATGAGTCCTAATGGGGGTAAAGACAGATTACCTATTGATATTAGATCACCTATTTCAAGTAAGAAGTGAGGCCGCTTCCATAGGAACTTTTAAATGCGGGTTACCCTAAAGTACTTGATGAATCTGGGAACGTTGTTCAGGGCCGAAATGAACACAACCGTAGAACGGGAAATGGTCTAAGTTAAGCTGTGTGTGTTGGCGTTGTCTTGGTTTACACCAACGGCAGAACAGTTCAAGACTATGGGTCACTGGTTTGCCAAGTAAATCCGATTGTCATTCACTAAAAAAGGTTCAAGGCGAAAGCTACCTATTTCGATGCAGCTTTAGTTCACAGAAACTCTCTCAAGTGTCTGCATGAATATTTGAAGAATTATGGGGGATTGTTGGAATTCTTCAAATCTTCAAATATATTTGTTTGGATGGAGGATGAACATGTCCCTTGGATGGTACCCCATGGGGACATGTCCTCCAATTGTGTGTAAAGTGATCCTATGTGCCAATGGGTGCATATGGGGGTATAACCCTTTGGAGGGTTGCACCCCAACCCTAAGGGTGCCTTTGAGGCATCATTCCATACTTATAAAATGAAGTTTTATGTTCCTTTTAAACACACAGAAACGAAATCCGAATTTCATCCAAAAGAAAATAGTCTCATATTGTGTCTTGAGTCTGAGAGAGTTCCACCATATTCTCAGTTCAAGATCTTGTTAAGGTGTGCCCCTTGAACAAGAGGAATCCGGGTTATCCTGGGAGAACATTAGCTACAAATCCGTAGAGCACCGAGACGGGGCTGATAAGTTCTTAAGGACATAGATTTATCTCGACTCATATCTAAGTTTTCATCAGGTTTTTCTTATTCTCAAGTTTTAAGGTTTTCTAGGGTTTATGCATATTAGATTCAATTTTCTGGTTTGATTTCTTGTTGCATGTTGATTTCTTGTTTAATGACATTATATGTACCACAATTCGCTCCTAATGTTTTAAAAATGGTACAAGTGAATAGACTAATAACTTAAAAGGTTTAATGAATCACTAATTCAATCGGTTGAACCGACATAATTAGATGATGTCACAAATAATTTTAATTAATTAAAATTATAAAAATATTTATTTTTATTTCTAGGTTTAAATTTTCTTGGTTAAGAACCGATCAGACGTATTCACGGATTTTGACCGGATTTTCTATATACAGATTTTTAAGGTTCAACCAGAACCAGACCGGTACTATCGATTCAATCGATCGGTTCAATCTGATTACCAATCAGATCGATTACTGATTTTGATCAGATTTTTTACACACTAATTTTTAGGATTCAACCGAAACTTAATCGGTTCTATCGATCAGTCCGATCAAATTTTAGAATTAATGTCGTCTAGTGACTGAGGTTAGTATTGAATAGTGATTCGTGATAAGTACAACAGGCGCATCAATTAAACCATTTTATCAAAATGAACTTGCTCAAGGCAAAAAAAGCCGTCCATCTGTATATAAATATTCTACTTGTAGTTTTACATCATCCAAAAATTATTATCATACGTATTAAAATATTAAAAAAATTATTAATTACCAACCAATGATATACGTCACCATACATTCTACCATCAAGCGCAATCCAGTAATTTATTATTAGACGTACTACCTGACCAATAATATATGATCAACATACATTCTAACATTAAGCTTGTTTAGATTTTTTTAAGTTGGGCCAATTTTTAGATGAGTTCATTTACATAACACAAGCTAAAGCGCAGAGGGAGGAATCAACGATGTTATTGAGGATGGAGAATACGAAATCGAACAATGCTCATGAGCTATCCAAATTCTGATATTTACCAATTCGAAAAAACAAATGCGATTTTTATAGACCCGGATTTCAAGCTTAACTTACAAAATGAAAATCATCATACTTATATAGGCTGGATGAGGAAACATAAGGAATCATAATAGGATAAGACCCCTACCAAAGATTAAAACAAATCGCACATGTAGCGTAAACTTTAACAAAAACTAAAGCAAAAATATGCTAAAGCTGAAAATGACTAAAGTTAAAGTTAAAGCAAAGATGCTAAAGCAAAAGCTGACACTGACAAAAACAAAAGCAAAGATGCTAAAGCATGATACGGACTAAATCAAAAATAAAAGCAAGACAATGACATCTGTTTTTATAAAAGCACATAAAGACAAAGGACAATAATACCACAAAGTAAATAAAACACAACAATTAAAGTCTTCACATGTTGTGACTTAGCGACAGACTGCAATACTCATATTCTGAGTCTTTAGAGGTGATGGAATAGCCATAAACACTTTTAAACCATGCTTCATTTTCAGAAGGCATGTATTCAAACGGTGGTGGAGGCTTCTTTTATTCAAAATCTTCATAAGGGTCTTGGGAATCCTGGATGTTTCTGCCACATGTATCGCAATATACAAGCCAGCTGTCCAGCCTTGTAAGGAAAAAAGCTCCACCTTGGGGTCCTGCTCAGACAACAGCTGTAAAGAACTTGAAGCAGATAACAAAGAATCTGCTACCTTTAAAGATTCCCAGCATCGGAAAAAAAGGATATTACAGACATATGCCAGTGACGATTATTGGAGAGCTGTACTGATTGAGAAGATTGATAAAGATGAATTCTTATGTGGCCATGGTAGTGGCCAGTTCAAAAAAACAGAAAATCATTACCATACAACATACAAATAATCTCTTGTCGTGAAATATGAGATTAAGAAATTTGAATTCCATCTTATCGACCACTAGTTCCTTGTCAGGATGGATAACTCATCTTTCCCAAAGATTCTTGATTTCAAGAATAAAGCTCTTCATGATAAACATATCTTGAGATTGAAAAAATGGTTCTCTAAATATGATTTCACAGTTCAGTACATAAAAATAGACCATAATTTGATTCTTGATTTACTCTTAATAAGTCATACCATTTATCTTGTTACCTTCATCAATACAATTCCTCTTTTCTTTATGGCAAGTTCTCTGAAGCCTTATGTCTCTTCTCACCTCCTCCATACTTGTGAAAAAAAAAGATATTTTCCCCTATAATCACTTTTACCAGTCTTAATCAGATCCAGACTTATGCCAAAAACCATTTGTTCCACTTTCAGTCTAAAATCCAACATCACAAAAAGGACTTTTTCTCTTACTCTAAATTCTACCCAGACTGTCCTTTTACCGCATGTTTCTTTCTTGATTCCTCCATGAACATGACCTCTGATTAGTTATGGTATAAATGGTATCTCACAATACTTTACGGTGGGATATTCTTTTACAATTTGGTTAATGTACAAGCACATCCACAATAACAGGTACAAAACCTCTTTGATTTGGACGTTCCTCAAATGTTTCAACCCTCTTCAATGGTGGAGACATGGGATCAATCAGATCATGGAAAATAAATGACTTTAGTCTCAACCTCTTGATATGGCTACCAATGTTTGTTCCATTTAGATTATGCACATGCCATATTTTCAACACATAGAGACCAAGTTATTTTGGACCCAAAACCAGACTTATAAATGGAAGACCATTCGTGAATCCCGGCTATTACAAGATAATAATTTGATCCAGGAAATTTTCAATAATCTTGTGGTCCTTAATAATTTTCAACCTAAAAATGATCTCATTCACAACACTTCTCTCGGTCCTAGGCATGAGGTGTCCATTGTTTTAAAAGAAAGTGCAGATCATCCTCATGGAATCATTATCAGATAAGAATGGCCTAGTTCAATCACTACACTATTCCAGGATTCCCAACACCTTATGAAGATTTTGAAGAAGATAAGCCTCCACCACATGCCTTCTAAATGAAGCATGGTTTAAAAGTTTTTGTGGCTATTCCATCACCTCTGATGACTCAGATGGTGGGATTTATGTCCTAGAGCTTCATGTATTGTAAACGGAATTGATTTTTGTAATAATAATATATGCATTATTCAATTTATCAAAGTTGTTTGATTTATATCACATATTGTCCAATTGTCTTGTTTACCTTGATTACTCTTATACCTTTAGACTTAGTGTATGTTTGATGCACAAGAGGATTTAAGTCTAAAGTTAGTACTCTAAATAGTCCATAGAGAGCGAACAATGATGATACTTTGTTTGTGGTTTATCTATAGCTGCGGTCCATTCTATACTTGTATGACGATCTTGATCCGGGATCGGTCATGTAGTGACATGGGAATGAAGGCACCTTGTATGATAAGATCATATAGGATTGGACTCAGATAAATACGAATTTCTTTTAATATCCGTTAACCGAAGAAATTCATTTTATCTAATAGATGGTCATATATGGATTCGATCTTAATCCTGAGTGTACTACGAACTCTTGCATGACAGGTTACGTCCTTTGATTTACTATGGTGAGGTTGGTGTTGCATTCCCAGCCAATAACTACGTATTTTGGGGATATGATTTGGTATGTAGCTGGGAACGTTTTACATAGATATGAAATTCACTCATTCTTACGAGAAGCAGATGAATATCTCTTTTAAGAGTTGATTAGAGACTTGAAAAATTTGAGCGCTCAACTTTTCTATTACGAATAGAAAGTATTTTATATTCATAATTGTTATGAATTAATTGTTCATTATATAATCAATGGTGCTTAAGAGACAAAATATTTAGAAGGGTTTTAACGGACTTTTGACCCGGCTCTATTTATGAGATATCCGTGAAGGGCTATATCCTTATGTAATGACTATATCGATGGACACCGAAGTTGTTCGGTTTATTTAATCCATCTACGGTAACGGGAGTTCAATTTCGAGTTTTTAGTGGAATAACGCGAAGTTAATAATTCGTAATATTTGATTAAAGAGTTTAATTAATATTTCGGAATTATTGGAGCTCGGAACCGTAGGTCCATTTGGTCCTCGTGCTAGCTCGATTAACTGTAGCAAATCTAATATAATTAGATTGTCTAATTATGCTCACATTATATTAATTTATATATTATTAATGAGATTAATAATATTTATTGTCACAAATGAAAACTATGTTAAATTAGTTTATCTTAATATTTTCTAGAATTCTTTGATTATGAGATAATCAAGTCTTGATTATGAGATAATCAAGTTAGTAATAATTATGAGATAATTACTGCAACATAATTGAAGGTAAATAAATCATTATTAATATATTGATTTTTATTTACCATTGGAGACAAAGTTATATGGCTTACCATGTCATCCAAGCAATTATGTCTATTAGGTGGCTTGGATACACCTAATAGTTTTGTCATTAGCTAATGCATTTTATGTTTTGGTATGACCTCCACATTTATGTGTTTGCCATTGAAAGAAAGCATTGAATGCTTAATGACAAAGCCATTGTCTTTAGCTTAACATTTCTTATGCTTTGGTATGGCATTCACATTTTTGTGTTGGCCATTGCAAGAAAGCATTAGATGCTTAATGACAAGGTTAGTTGGCTTGTGTAAGAGAATATAATCTCTACCATTTCTCTCACTTCCTAAGGTTAACACTTTGCATTCATTCACACAATTGTTGTGAGAAAAGATTTGAGAGAAAATAGAGAGAGTTCTAGCATTCACAAGTATTGTGAAATTCCTAAAGCCAAACACCATTGTGACATCTTAAATCTCTAAATAGTTTAGAGGTTTAATCTTTGTGAGTGAAGCCCACACTTCGGTTTGTTGGTTTCGAGTCATAGTTCGGAAGATCGAGTGGTTGATCTAAGTGTTGCACACCAAAAGATTGATCTTAGCTACTACAACAAAAGGAGAAGGCAAAGAAAATTTTTAAGATCCATACTGGACTCGGTGCCACAACAAGCAACTTCCGTCGTGCTAAGGAACGTCGTTTCCTACAATTGGCATCAAGAGCTTAAGGTTGAAAAGTTTTATTAACCCTTTATCTTTTTAAGTTTAAGTTTTAATAATTTATATTAGATATAAATTATTAATATGCATGTTGTGATGAGTAGGCACAATTAGATTCATGAGATGAATGATTTTTAGTGTTCATATGATATGAATGTTTACTTTGATTCATGTGATGAATGTATTGCGTTGATCGTTAATTTTTCCGGCTCTTATTTTTAGTATTGGAAATGTAAGACCATAAGGTCATATTCTTTCAAGTGTTGTAAGTTCATTTCTTTTGTGATAAGTCCATTTTGTAACTCTATTTGTAACTTGGAGGAGCCGATGTCGCGAATGACTCATTACGAACCTATTCCACGAAGAACTCAACAACATACCATGGAGCAAGATTTGAAGACCAAGGGATGCCTTGAATTTATTGTACTAATTAGATTAGTATAGAAAAAATAAGAGCTCGGTTAACGCAATTTATGTATATATGTGAAACTTCATTCCGTTACGAGTCCGTAGGAAAAAACGGGGACCAAAACGGAGTCTGGAAGCTCCGGAACGGAGTAAATGAAGTTCTAGTGTTCGAACACCAGACCAATAGGGTTCGAACTCCAGTCAAACGCAACTCAAACGTTTGGCTACTGCCTGGAAACGTTCGAACGCCCAAAGAACGCTATACGAACATTTTCAGCCCAGACCTAGGCATATATATATGTGTTTTAAATTGTTTATTAACATGTCATATAGCCTAAGGTGCCTACTCTTGCATTTTCACATGCCATAACATGTAGACATGCATGATATTCAAGTCATAAAATATGATTTTATGTAAATTTAAAAGTTAAATTAGAATATAAGATGCATGTTAACGAATTAATAAGATTAATTAGTTTAAAGGTTTAAAAATTATGAATTCAAGTTTAAGAACAAATAGACATTATGAGTACATTATTTTCCTTGGTATATCGGATGGAAACCCAGATATAAATTCCATAGCCGCTTCCGAATGGACGGTAATTTGGTTTGCACTCGGGATACAATTACACGTACCTATGGAGTAAATAATGTACTTTTAATCTATTAAATGGTTTGATGACATATAATCCATTAGTTGAATTCTAAAATTTTAAAACCTATAAGTGAACTAATTTTTTAAAAGTTAAAATTGATTAGATCACTTAAGAAAACTTGATTAAATTAGTTTAATTAAGTTAATTGGTTAGTAAGACTAATCGGGATTAGTGAATAAAATTTTAAAAGTTAAAATTGGTTAGATCAATATATCATCAACTAGTATTAATTAAGGTTATAACTTTAGTTGAGCATAATCTAACATTCATAAAATACTAGTGAGATAGAAACCTTACTCTTTTTAATAGTGAGTGGGAGAGGGGTATACCAAAATATATCTCGCGATCTCCATTGTTATCCAGAAACGTGAGATTCAATAGGCGTCTCAAGACGGCTTTGTTTTCGTCCCCCTACGGATGGTGTCCTTTTTGGGTCAATATCAGGTTTGGATTCCGAAATGATAGAGACTCTAGATGTATCTGGTGATTTGACCTACCCTACGGCGGCACTTCACTAGTTAAGTCCAATGGTTCCGAAATAATGGGTCACACTCACAAAGGAATGATTAAGTTTTTAATCAAAGCTTCCTTGATCAAAATAACGGTAGTTGATTAATATAGGAATAAGAGTTATTTCAGATATATTAATCAATTGAGAATGTCTCAATCTATCATGCGAATACTTGACCTACCCTACAGCGGCACTTATTTGTGGGATGATAGATAACCGTGGCATAGTAATTCTTTTAGGTTCTAATTCATTATACATTGATCATGCATCATGTTTAATTTTATGCCTAAATGTTTGACAATTTTAATATGCGACGAATGAATGTTGAATACGCGTTTATTATTTTTTCAGCCATGGCATCTACAATAATCTCCATTATCAAACAACAAGAAAAATTAACCAGGGATAATTATGTTAAATGGAAAAGTGACATGAATGCTATCTTGGTCTATGAAGACCTTAAATTTGTCCTAATGGAGGAATGTCCTCCTGAGCCAGCACCTAATGCTGGCAGAGCTGCACGTAATGCCTATAATAATTGGATTAAAGCTGATGAGAAAGCCCATAGCTATTTGATAGCATCCATGTCTGAGGTTCTTGATGCACAACATGAGCCTATGGCGACAACATCAATAATTATACAGTCATTACATAACATATTTGGGCAGCCTTCAGACCGGCAACAACATGAGGCAATAGTCTCTGTATTGACCGCTAGAATGAAGGAAGGCACATCAGTCCGAGACCATGTGATAATGATGAGCCTCGTGTCTACAAGCGCATCATTGATGGGAATGTGGTTTTCCTTGTGTTATACGTTGATGATATTTTACTCATTGGGAATGATGTAAGATATTATCAGACGTGAAAATCTGGCTAGCTAACCAATTCCAAATGAAAGATTTGGGAGAGGCAAGTTATGTACTTGGGATCCAGATCATTTGGGATCGCAAGAAACGACTGTTAGCAATGTCTCAAGCAACCTATATCGACAAGATTCTTGTGCGATTTGGTATGCAGAATTCCAAGAAAGGTAATTTACCTTTCAGTCCTGGAATTCATTTGTCAAAGGAACAGTCTCATAAGACACCTCAAGCAGTTGAGGAGATGAGACATATACCATATGCTTCAGCAGTTGGAAGTCTTATGTATGCTATGTTATGCACGAGACCGGACATCTGTTTTGCAGTGGGAGTAGTCAGTAGGTTTCAATCCAACCCAGGATTAGATCATTGGGTAGCGGTGAAACATATTCTCAAGTATCTTCGGAGAACGAGAAATTATATGCTTTTATATACAAGTCAGGATATGATTCTGAGAGGATATACAAACTCTGATTTTCAGACGGATGTCTATTCTAGGAAATCAACATCTGGATCAGTGTTCACCCTAGGTGGTGGGGCTAAGTAATCTTGTATTGCTGACTCCACCATGGAGGCTGAATATGTAGCGGCTTGTGAAGCAGCTAAGGAAGCAGTCTGGCTCCGTAAGTTCTTGGCAGATCTGGAAGTTGTTCCAGATATGGATAAACCACTCACACTTTATTGTGATAATAGTGGTGCAGTGGCGAACTCCAAAGAACCGAGAAGCCACAAGAGGGGTAAGCATATTGAGAGGAAATATCACCTCATCAGGGAAATAGTGCAGAGGGGAGATGTCGCTGTCACACAGATTCCATCCGCAGACAACCTGGCTGATCCGTTTACAAAGACCTTATCGGCTAAAGTATTTGAAGGTCACCTAAATGGTTTAGGATTACATGACATGTATCATTTTCTCTAGTCCAAGTGGGAGATTGTTGGGATTTATGTCCTAGAGCTTCATGTATTGTAAACGGAATTGATTTTTGTAATAATAATAAATACATTATTTATTTTATCAAAGTTGTTTGATTTATATCACATATTGTCCAATTGTCTTGTTTACCTTGATTACTCTTGTACCTTTAGACTTAGTGTATGTTTGATGCACAAGAGGATTTAAGTCTAAATTTAGTAATCTAAATATTCCATAAAGAGTGAACAATGATGGTACCTTGTTTGTGGTTTATCTATAGCTGCGGTCCATTTTATACTTGTATGACGATCTTGATCCGGGATCGTTCATGTAGTGACATGGGAATGAAGGCACCTTGTATGATAAGATCATATAGGACTGGACTCAGATAAATACGAATTTCTTTTAATATCCGTTAACCGAAGAAATTCATTTTATCTAATAGATGGTCATATATGGATTCGATCTTAATCCTGAGTGTCCTACGAACTCCTGCATGACAGGTTATGTCCTTTGATTTACTATGGTGAGGTTGGTGTTGCATTCCCAGCCAATAACTACGTATTTTGGGGATATGATTTGGTATGTAGCTGGGAACGTTTTACATAAATATGAAATTCACTTCTTCTTACGAGAAGCAGATGAATATCTCTTTTAAGAGTTGATTCAAGACTTGAACAATTGAGCGCTCAACTTTTCTATTACGAATAAAAAGTATTTATATTCATAATTGTTATGAATAATTGTTCATTATAAAATCAATGGTGCTTAAAGATAAAATATTTAGAGGGGTTTTAATAGACTTTTACCCGACTCTATTTATGAGATATCGTGAAGGGCTATATCCATATGTAATAACTATATCGATGGACACCGAAGTTGTTCGATTTATTTAATCCATCTAAGGTAATAGGAGTTCAACTTCAAGTTTTAGTGGAATAATGTGGAGTTAATAATTCGTAATATTTGATTAAAGAGTTTAATTAATATTTCGGAATTATTGGAGCTCGGAACCGTAGGCCATTTGGTCCCCGTGCTAGCTCGATTAACTGTAGCAAACCTAATATAATTAGATTGTCTAATTATGCTCACATTATATTAATTTATATATTATTAATGAGATTAATAGTTTATTGTCACAAATGAAAACTATGTTAAATTAGTTTATCTAATGTTTTCTAGAATTCTTTGATTATGAGATAATCAAGTCTTGATTATGAGATAATCAAGTTAGTAATAATTATGAGATAATTACTGCAACATAATTGAAGGTAAATAAATCATTATTAATATATTGATTTTTATTTACCATTGGAGACAAAGCCATATGGCTTACTATGTCATCCAAACAATTATGTCTATTAGGTGGCTTGGATACACCTAATAGTTTATCATTAGCTAATGCATTTTATGCTTTGGTATGGCCTCCACATTTATGTGTTTGCCATTGAAAGAAAGCATTGAATGCTTAATGACAAAGCCATTGTCTTAGCTTAACATTTCTTATGCTTTGGTATGGCATTCACATTTTTGTGTTGGCCATTGCAAGAAAGCATTAGATGCTTAATGACAAGGTTAGTTGGCTTGTGTAAGAGAATATAATCTCTACCATTTCTCTCACTTCCTAAGGTTAACACTTTGCATTCTTCACACAATTGTTGTGAGAAAAGATTTGAGAGAAAATAGAGAGAGTTCTAGCATTAACAAGTATTGTGAAATTCCTAAAGCCAAACACCATTGTGACCACTTAAATCTCTAAATAGTTTAGAGGTTTAATCTTTGTGAGTGAAGCCCACACTTCGGTTTGTTGGTTTCGAGTCATAGTTCGGAAGATCGAGTGGTTGATCTAAGTGTTGGACACCAAATGATTGATCTTATCTACTACAACATGGAGAAGGCAAAGAAAATTTTGAAGATCCATACTGGACCTGGTGCCACCATAAGAAACTTCCGCCACGTTAAGGAACGTCGTTTCCTACATCAGAGTATGAGTATTACAAACGGTCGCCAAGTCACACCATGTGAAGACTTTAATTATTGTGTTTTATTTACTTTGTGGCATTACTACCTTTTCTTTATGTGCTTTTGTAAAAGCAAATGTCATTATCTTGCTTCTACTATTTCTTTAGTCTGTTTCATACTTTAGTATCTTTGTTTTTGCTTTTGTGAGTGTCATTTTTTACTTTAGCATATTTGCTTTAGCTTTAGCTTTAGTCACTTTCAGCTTTAGTCACTTTCAGCTTTAGCTTTTGTTAAAGTTTACTCTACGTGTGCAGTTTGCTTTAATCTTTGGTATGGGTCATGTTCTATCAAGATTCCTTATGTTTCCTCCTCCAGCCTATATAAGGAGGATGGTTTTCATTTTGTAAGTCAAGCTTGAAATCCACTATCAATAATATTCCTAAAGTTTGCTTACATGGGTGTTCACTAAACTTCTTCATTTCTTCTCGAAAGCCAATGTTCTACGTATACGTCATAGCCCTCCTTCCTCTTTGTTTTCATCGTGGTATTTGGATATCTTCTCCGGTATCAATGACTTGATCCTTTTTTCTGGTCTCTGCAGTAGAAAAGAATTATACTAACACTCAGATATCATTGTTTATCCATACACTATCAGTTTGTTCCTCTATTGAGACATTGATATCAGATTTATCTTCTTAGTTTGTTACACGGTAAGTAAGTCGTGCAAAAGAACGTACTCACAGAGGACCTTTAGTCCATTGAGAGCCATCGTGTGTCCGAACAAGATGGCGTGAGCGTGACAGTCGGAATGTTTCATTCTGAAAACATGGATACGTACCCAAGGAGGTCCTAGTCTCGAGTTCTAATGACGTTCATTCAGAGAATTATGGAGCAATACCCAAGGAGGTCTTGGTCTTGATATGTATGAAGAGGTTCTGATGCAGAGCTCCCAGCGCCTGGTATCAGAGCCACGTTGCTAATTTTTCCCATGAAGTATATAAGGTATGAATAGAATATAGGTGAGTAGAAGGGAGAAACCCATAACAATCATGTCTACACCTACACAATCGTCAGAGTCTTTATATAATAACAATAATGTATTAGAACCAGTTCGTCTTTCGTCTTCTATGTCTTTACCTTTGTTGAGTTTGTACAATATTTACCGTCATAAGAGTTCTGTTACCTGTAGTATTAGAACCTTAGTGTCTATTAAAAGACCTACTACTAAAGAGTATGTCCAGTCGTCTAGATTTTATCAGTGTTCTTTGAAAGCTACATCACAAGAGCAGTATGTTGTGTAGGAAATAACTTTCCTTAACGCGACATAAGTTGCTTGTGGTGGCACCGAGTCCGGTATGGATCTTTAAAATTTTCTTTGCCTTCTCCATTTGTTGTAGTAGCCGAAATCAATCCTTTGTTGTCCAACACTTAGATCAACCACTCGATCTTCCGGACTATGACTCGAAACCAACAAACCGAAGTGTGGGCTTCACTCACAAAGATTAAACTCTAAATGATTTAGAGAATCAAGATGTCACAATTGATGTTTGGCTTTAGGAATTTCAAACACTCTCACAACACTTGTGAATGTTTGAACTCTCTCTATTTTTCTCAAATCTTTCTCACAACAATTGTCTGAATGTTTGCAAAATTTTAACCTTAGAAGTGAGAGAAATGGTAGAGATTATATTCTCTTACACAAGCCAACTAACATTGTCATTAAGCATCTAATGCTTTCTTGCAATGGCCAACACAAAAATGTGAATGCAATACCAAAACATAAGAAATGAAAAGTTAAAGACAAAGACTTTGTCATTAAGCATCCAATGCTTTCTTTCAATGGCAAACACATAAATGTGGAGGCCATACCAAAGCATAAATTCATTAGCTAATGAAAAATGTATTAGGTGTATACATGCCACCTAATAGACATAATTTCTTGGATGACATGGTAAGCCATATGGCTTTGTCTCCAATGGTACATAAAAATCAAAATTTTAATAATGATTTATTTACCTTCATTATGTTGTAGTAATTATCTCATAATGATTACTAACTTGATTATCTCATAATCAATACTTGATTATCTCATAATCAATGAATTCTAGAAAATATTAAGTTAAATTAATTTAACATAGTTTTCATTTGTGACAATAAATAGTATCAATCTCATTAATAATATATAAATATAATGTGAGCATATTATTAGACAATCTAATTATATTAGGTTTGCTACAGTTAATCGAGCTAGCACAATGACCAAATGGACCTACGGTTCCGAGCTCCAATAATTCCGAAATATTAGTTAAGCACTTTAATCAAATATTACGAATTATTAATCCGCGTTATTCCACTAAAAACTCAAAGTTGAACTATGTTATTGTAGATTGATAAAATAAAATCGAACAACTTCGGTGTCTATCGATATAGTCATTACATATGGATATAGCCCTTCACGAATATCTCATAAATAGAGTCGGGTCATAAGTCCGTTAAATCCCTCTAAATATTTTGTCTCTTAAGCACCATTGATTCTACAATGAATAATTAATTCATAACAATTATGAATATAAAACTTTCTATTGGTAATAGATAAATTGAGCGATCAAATTGTTCAAGTCCCGAATCAAATCCTAAAAAAAATATTCTTATGTTTCTCTTAAGAATGAGTGAATTCCTTATCTATGTAAAACGTTCCCAGCTACACCAAACCATATCCCCAAAATACGTAGTTATTGGCCAGAAATGCAACACCAACCTCACCATAGTAAATCAAAGGACATAGTCTGTCATGCAAGAGTTCGTGTACACTTAGGATTAAGATCGAATCCATATATGACCATCTATTAGATAAAATGAATTTCTTCGGTTAACATATATTAAAAGAAATTCATATTTATTGAGTCCAGTCCTATATGATCTCATCATACAAGGTGCCTTCATTCCCATGTCACTACATGAACGATCCCGGATCAAGGTTGTTATACAAGTATAGAATGGACCGCAGCTATAGATAAACCACAAATAAATTACCCTCTTTCTTTGCTCTCTATGGACTATTTAAATTACTAACTTCAGACTTAAATCCTCTTGTGTATCAAACATACACTAAGTCTGAAAGTATAATAGTAATCAAGGTAAACAAGACAATTGGACAATATGCGATATAAATCAAATAACTTTGATAAATGAATAATGCATGTATTATTATTATTACAATAATCAATTATGTTTCACAATACATGAAGCTTTAGGACATAAATGCCAACAATCTCCCACTTGGACTATAGAAAATGGGATGTGTCATGTAATCATAAACCCTTTAGGTGACCTTCAAACACTTTAGCCGATAAGGTCTTTGTAAACGGATTAGCCAGGTTTTCTGCGTATGGAATATGCATGACAGCGACTGTTAGGGTTGGTGCTCGGAGTTCCAATCCAGATCGTATTTATGTTCGATTCATAAATACGAGCAATTTCATTTTCCATAATATTACTAATTTAATGGTAGTACCATTGTCTTTATACACTTATTCGATTTAATTACGATTAGATATTTGATTATGATTAGATCGAACTAAATCCGGTTTAGTGATACGTGTATATTAGACAAAGACCCTAGGATTTACAATATAGTGCGCAGTTACAACGTAGTTTGAAATTGACATTGGGAAGCGCACTGTAAGATGTATATCATTAAATAAAGTTCCTGGCCAAGATTTAATAACACGGATCGGTTAGTAAAATCCGTTGAGACCAGTACATGTCGTATATCATGACTTGGTCCGATGTTTATCCCAGTGAAACATAAGTCTCGGGAGACTCATATAGACATGTAGGTGTTTTTTGATAAGACACTGAACGACTCACTGAAGGTTTCCTAATAGATGGTACACCAAAGTCAATAGAAACCTTCACGAGTTGAGCGAGCATAGTGGTCCTTGACTTGAGATACCACAGTAGGATATATGAGTTATCATCCACACTTTGATGGCAGTCACGTCAACGATCTATTCATGATCAGACCTTTGCCTGTTCGTTGGGTGTGGACTGATGCTCATGATATCCAGTGCGTATCAAGATAGGATTTGCCAGTCCTGTGTACAGAGCATAGTAATCCTCATGTGTTTACGATCTAGTAAATCTATGGACGTGGTATAACTTCGGAAATAAGTTCCGAGTGTTATTTCGAGGTCGTAAATTGAAAATCGATTGTATTATACCGAACAAATTTGACGTTTCATTATATCCGGGTATAATACGGATAGCCTGTGACAGAGAGATTATACGTATGTAATGACTTCTACTTGTATAGTTTAGCGAGATTATCCGTGGTCTTCATAATCCATGAGTGGGTGGATTATGGACATGAAATTGGATTTTGTGACGGATAAGCCTAAACTTAAAGAGTCCCACAATATGAAGTGTACTCGTTGAGCATTTGGGCAACTCAATATGAATAATACAAAATTATTCATAATACTTTATCGGATTAAGTGAGTTAATTTAGATCGTTTAATCGGTTAAACGATAAGATAAGACATGTATTATGGGATTTTGTCCGATAATAATTATTGTATTTATATTTGATACATAATACGATTAGATACACATTAATTATTCGTCAAATGAGATTTTGACAAATGTCATATATATATGTATTTGTTATTTATTGTAAATAAAAATACATATATAATAATAATTACATTAATTAATTATTTGGATATTTAATTGTTAAATATTTAAATTATTAATTAATAATCTTTTTTCCATAAATGTAATAGAATTTGTCTAATTATTATTGGTTGATGTGGCATGATTTAATTATACTTTAGTTGTGCTAATTTGATTGGCTAACAAAAAGTGTAATTATTATTTTAATTTGATTAAATAGAAAAAGACAATAATACCCCTTCTTTAGGCCAAATTCGGTCAACATTTAAAGAGAGAGAAAATTATTTTTTCATCATCTTCAACTCTCCATTGCCGAAACAAAAGCTAGAAAAATGGGTTTGGAAAATATTTGATAAATCCATGAAGATTTGAAGGAAAATCAAAGAAAAAAGCTTAGGAAAACAAGGATTAAAGGTCATTCTTCAACTCCTTAAGCTTAGAAATTTGATTTCTTGTTTCTTGATAATTTAGAAATGTTATAGGTTTTCTTCAAATCTGAAAATTTTGGGGCTTTGTGGTTTGGTGGATGGATTGGAAGCTTGGATGCATGTGTGAAGTGTATTTAGTAGATATTATTGTAATATTAGGCCAAATTAATCAATTGTTGATGAGTTGCTGTTCTAGAGTGTTGTGACCACTCTTATGGCACCTAGAATTATTATTGAGTTATTCATATTTGGTGACTTTGGTTGGTGTTATAGATTAATTGGATTAATCTTGAATTTTGGGATTTAAAGCATGAAAAATGGGTATTTTATGTTCTGGATCAGATCTGGAAACTTCAGTGCAGATATTGATGTATTTGATGTATATTAATGTAATGGATGTGTTTTGGGAGTTGGATCAATTTTCGGAAAGTGTTTCAGAGTGTGAAATAAGCGAAAACGGCCAAAAATGGCGTTACTGGGTGACTTTTGAGCCAACCGGGTGACGGCTGTCCAAACAGTGAGTTCGTCATTTTTCGGGCAGCCCATGAACTGTCCTGCCACTATTGGGGCTGACCTGGGCAGTCCCCATAAGTGTCGGGTGGTTGGTTCAGTCGAAAACGCATTTTGCGTCATTTTGCGGAAAATCAGTTTTCGTAAAAGTTTCGCGAAGTTTCAACATTATTTATTATATCAATATTTGATATTGAATAAATAGGTTTAGGTGAAATATGAATAAATTATTTATATTAGATATTGAATAATTTATTCGGAAATTTGAAAAAGTTTTAAATTACGATTTCGCCCTAACCGCGCTTCCGTTGCGCCCATCGCCCAAAACCCCAACAGCGACATCTCCTCTCTACACTATCTCCCTGATGAGGTGATATTTCCTCTCAATATGCTTACCCCTCTTGTGGCTTCTTGGTTCTTTGGAGTTTGCCACTGCACCACTATTATCGTAATAAAATGTGAGCGGTTTATCCATATCTGGAACAACTTCCAGATATGCCAAGAACTTATGGAGCCAGACTGCTTCCTTAGCTGCTTCACAAGCTATTACATATTCAGCCTCCATGGTGGAGTCAGCAATACAAGATTGCTTAATGCTCTTCCAGCCCCACCACCTAGGGTGAATACTGATCCAGATGTTGATTTCCTAGAATCGACATTCGTCTGAAAATCAGAGTGCGCATATCCTCTCATAATCATATCCTGACTTGTATATACAAGCATATAATTTCTCGTTCTCCGAAGATACTTGATAATATGTTTCACCGCTACCCAATGATCTAATCCTGGGTTGGATTGAAACCTAATGACTACTCCCACTCAGAAACATATGTGCGGTCTCGTGTATAACATATCATACATAAGACTTCCACTGTTGAAGCATAGGGTATATGTCTCATCTCCTCAACTCCTTGAGGTGTCTTATGAGACTGTTCCTTAGACAAATGAATTCCATGCCTGAAAGGTAAATTGCCTTTCTTGGAATTCTGCATACCAAATCATACAAGAATATTGTCGATATAGGTTGTTTGAGACATTGCTAATAGTCATTTCTTGCGATTCCGAATGATCTGGATCTCAAGTACATAACTTGCCTCTCCCAAATCTTTCATTTGGAATTGGTTAGCTAGCCAGATTTTCACGTCCGATAATATTCTTACATCATTCCCAATGAGTAAAATATCATCAACATATAACACAAGGAAAACCACATTCCCATCAATGATGCACTAGTAGACACAAGACCCATCGATGTTATGCTCAAAGTTATAAGACTTGATCATAGTATCAAACCTTATGTTCCAAGATTTAGATGCTTACTTAAGTCCATAAATGGACCTTTGCAACTTGCAAACTTTTTACTATTGACCTTGGGTAATGAACGCCTCTGGTGTACTATATAGATACTCTCATCAAAATTTTCATTCAAGAATGCAGTCTTGACATCCATTTGCCAAATCTCATAGTCATAATATACGGTAATGGAAAGAAGAATCCTGATGGATTTAAGCATGGCTACTGGCGAGAAAGTTTCTTCATAGTCAACTCTCTCCTCAAGAAATGTAGCATTTGCCGACACAAATACTTTATTATCTTCTGGACTATAAAAGAATCCACTATTAGTTTCCTTAGGATAGCCTGCAAATAGGCACACATGTGAATGTGGTTCCAACTTAATAGTCTTGTTCTTTAGCACATGTGCCGGACACCCCTATATACAAAAATGTCGCAAACTAGCTTTACGACTATTCCACAACTCTAAGGGAGTCTTAGAAATTGACTTAGAAGGAACTACATTCAGGATATACATTGCAGTTTGCAATGCATACCCCTAAAATTAACTAGGTAGAGTGCTATAACTAAACATTGATCTCATCATGTTAGTAAGGTCCGATTTCTCCTTTCTGCAACACCATTTTGTTGTGGTGTTCCAGGTGCTGTGAGCTGTGAAACAATTTCATGCTCAACTAAGAATTCCTCGAAATCTCTATCAAGGTATTCTCCTCCACGATCTGATCGTAGAATTTTGATGCTTTTACCTAACTGGTTCTCAACCTCGGCATGATACTCTTTGAACTTTTCAAATGTATCTGACTTGTGCTGTATTAGGTAAACATACCCATATCTGGAATAATCATCAATAAAAGTGACGAAGTATTCAAAACAACCTCGGGCTTTTACATTCATCGGTCCGCAAACGTCCGAATGTATTACCTCAAATGTTTCTTTGGCTCTTATCCATTTTCTAGTAAAAGTCTCTTGGTCATTTTTCTTCTAGACAAGATTCGCAAAGAGGTAAAGTATCGAGTCTTAGCTGATTTAAAACTCTGTTCTTAATTAGTCTATCTATCCGGCCAAGTTAATGTGACTAAGTCTAAGGTGCCATAAATAGGTATTGATGAGTGGTAAATCTATCACTATTTCCCACTCATTTAACTTATATTTTGTATAGTTTCTTGAGTTTTGTGAATATTTTGATGTGTTTTGTGTTATTTTGTAGATAAATAAAGTTTCAGGACATTCTGGAGGTGATTTGGACCAAAACAGTGAAAATTGGAAAAATGTCATTTTCGTAATTTTGGTGCGTCTCGACGCGCAAGCCCTTGGCGCCGCGACGCCTAACGTGCACCAAGTCATGCTAACGTGCACCTGGTCAACGGGTCAGAATTTGAGAAGTTTGACTTAACTAACGTGCGACGTGCTACGTGTCACCATCACAGCCGATCTGCTAACGTCGCCGTGCCACATGTCATCATCCTACGGTGCCGAAAATTACTATTTCCATGTGTGCCACGTGTCATCCAACGTGTCGCCATGTCATCGGTCAACGAGTCAACTCTGCCACGCGTCTTGCCACGTCATCATCCACGTCAGCAGGTCAACCGAGTCAACATGCCACGTCATCATCAGCCAATCACAGCGTGACACGTGTCGCAATCCTATGGTGCCGACAATTGATCTCAGTCGCCTTGCCACATCAGCGCCACATCATCGCCACATCAGCATAATAATTGAGCTCTTAGCCACATCGCCACGTGTCGCCCTATCTTCTTATCTGAATTGCCACGTGTCATCACCAGAGCATGTCACGCCTAACTGTTCCAGCGTCGCGACGCTGTCTTGGAGTCGCGACGCCAAGACCCCACTGATGCCTATAAATTGAGTTTGAAATTTCGGTTTTAGATGCACCACTCTCTCCCATCTCTTTGATGTAAAGAAAGAGTTTCTCTCTCTAGTTTCTTTTAGTTTTTAGTTTTTTTTTTAATTTTAGTTTTGTAATTAATTTTAATTACGTTCTGTAATAATACTAATTTACTTTCTTAATTTTTACAGTTTTTACTATTCACCATGAGGAGGTAACTTCCCAGCTATGGTGAAAGGTAATTCTTTTACTATTGCTATTTAGATTAATCTCCCTTAAAAATATATATTCACTATTTAAAATTTGACTTAAAAAGGATATCGCTATATTGGTCGGTTGGTAATTTAATTTTAATCTGGTTTAAACCTGACTAATCAAGGATACCGCCAGATTGGTCGGTTGGTAATTTAATTTTGGTTCCGCCTTTATGGCTGGTTTATGGACAAAAATTACCGCTTTAATGGCTGGTTGACTTAATTTGACTTAATCAGGATACCGCCAGATTGGTCGGTTGGTAATATTATCACAAGTTATATATTATTTTATGGGAGATATCTAAATTAGTAGTAGTAAAAGTAATTCTTTTTACCTTAGCATTTTATTTTATTGTAATTTACTTTTCAGTATTTACTTTACCGCATTTTTACTTTATGTCTTTTATTTTCAAGTTTTTACTAGCCCTAGTTATGTGTTGTAACTAAATTAGTTATCTGGGGTTGTGATGACTTTTAATATCACCGGTTTATAAGAGGTTAAATTAAAGTTTGTGTAATATAAAGATTTATTTTTTGAGTTTTAATCTTAATACTTTTTATTAACTGGCCACTAATAAAATTGACTAGGTAAACTTAAAATGAACTAGACATAGGAATTTTAAGTTTAAAGACCTTAGACTCAATAGCCCACGATCTTCCTTGAGGATAGATAACCCTTTAATAGGTTTCCTTACAAGATAGGAATATACCTGTCGGGCGGGGGTAGCCTTAATTGGAACTTAATCTTAATGAATCTAGGTAATTTGGTTGACATAGACATATAGTTCAATTGGATTATACTAGGTATTTGTAATTGACCATCGGAAGAGGCTTTTACATAATTTAGTGTTCCAGGTTAATAAATCAATATATTACCCAACTTTAAGATAACCATTTCATCTTTAAAATGATATTAAAAGAAATCACAACCCTAGATAGTTTTTAATATTGAATTTTCTTAAAACCTACTTTCGACAATTTTATTTACTTGCTTTTAAATTTAGAATCGTCACCATTTCAAATCAATCAATCAATCAACATGTTAGATACTAGTAATCATTTGACCTCATAAAATTAATAGCTTAGGTATTAAGTCCTCGTGGGATCGATATTTTTTATACTACTTGAACGATACGTACGCTTGCATTATACGTGTGTGTTTACGCCGGTCAAGTTTTTGGCGCCGTTGCCGGGGACTTATTTATCTGTCACTATTAGTTTTAAGGTTAGATACATTTACTTGTATCTAATTTTCTTTTTACTTATTGTTTTTGTTTTCTTGTGTTTCAGGTCCTCAGAAACTTCATGAGACGAACTAGAAGCTTTGAACTCCGACCGCTTGACCCAGAAATTAAAAGAACCATCAGACAGTTGAGAAGAGAAAGTCGAGAAGGCCAAGAAGCTTTAGTCAACATGGAAGCTGAACCTTTGGAGATTGCACCACCAATTCTCATTCGAGACAGAACCATTCCGGTGGTTGACAGACTCATTTCTTGCATTGTACTTCCTCTATTACCAGCAAATGCAGGTGACATCAAAACATGCATTCAGATGATTCAGCAGTCAGTTCAGTTTGGGGGAATGTAACTGAAGATTCTAATGCCCACATCAGCAACTTCCTGAAAGTTTGCGGCACTTTCAATTACAACCGAGAAGCTGAGGAAGCAATGAGATTGCGTGTTTTCCCATACTCCTTGAAGGACAGAGCTAAAGCTTGGCTACATTCACTACCAGCAGGTTCCATAACAACTTGGAACACATTAGCCACCAAATTTCTTGCAAAGTACTTTCCACCAGCCATAACTGGAAAGCTGAGGAATGACATCACATCCTTTGTGCAACAAGACTCCGAAACTCTCCACGAAGCTTGGGAAAGGTACAAATATTTGCTCCAGAAATGTCCTCACCATGAGATTCCAAAATGGCTTCAAGTCCAAACATTCTATAATGGGCTTTCTGGAATAATGAGAACCACAATCGATGCTGCTGCTGGAGGAGCTTTAATGGCAAAAGGAGAAGATCAAGCCTGAGACCTAATCGAAGAAATGGCCAACAATAATTCCTTGTGGCCAACAAAAAGGAGCATGATCCAAAGAATTCCAAGAATTTATGAAAGTGGAGCCAATACAGCAGTCAACACCAAGCTAGATCAGATATGCAAATTCATGGAGACTCTTACCACTGGATCCACAAGTTCACCATATGGAGGAACACCAGAGTCGAACCAACTTAAAGAAACGGTGAATTTTGTCAATAATTTCAACAGACATGGGAACAATCCTTATTCCAACACCTACAACCCAGGGTGGAGGAATCATCCTAATTTTTCATGGAGCAACAATTCAGGCCAACAACGGAACTATCCACACACCTGGATTCCAGCAACCGAACAAAGGCCAGGAGCATGCAAATGAACCAGAATAGCAGAAGTGCAGGCTCGATTAAAAAAATACGATGCTATCTTTCAGAGCCAATCAGCTTCCATCAAAGCACTGGAGAATCAAATCGGACAACTGGCCAATGCTCAGAGTTACAGACCACCAGAAAATCTTCCCAGCAACACAGAACCCAATCCAAGGAACCGAGGGAAGGAGCAATGTCAAGCCATTACTTTGAAAAGCGGTACTGAAATCAACAAAGATGTTGGAATCAAGATGTCCCAAGAAGATGTTCCAAAAGAAGCAGAACAACAGATGGAGGAAAAAGAGGCAAAGGAAAAAGAAGCAAAGGAAAAAGAACCAAAAAGAATCATTCCACCTCCACATTTTCCTCAGCGTCTTCAGAAAAACAAACTGGACAAGCAGTTTGCTCGATTCCTAGAGGTTTTCAAAAAACTGCACATCAACATCCCATTTGCAGAAGCCTTGGAAGAAATGCCCAGTTATGTCAAATTCATGAAAGACATTCTTTCACGAAAACAGAGATTGGGAGACTACGAAACAGTAGCATTAACGGAAGAATGCAGCGCCATTATTCAGTTCCATGCACCATTGGAGAACATTATATCGGTAAGGCTTTATGTGATTTAGGTGCTAGTGTTAACTTGATGCCTTTTTCTATTTACAGGAAACTACATATTGGAGAAGCAATGCCTACCTCAGTTTCATTGCAACTTGCTGACCGAACACTCGCATTTCCAATAGGTGTTGTTGAATATGTACTGGTGAAAGTAGACAAACTAATTCTCCCAGCATATTTCATCATCCTTGACATGGAAGAAGACAAAGAAATGCCTATCATTCTTGGGAGACCATTCTTGGCTACAGGTAAAACTGTGATTGATGTGCAAAAAGAAGAACTGACCATGAAAGTGCAGGACCAAGAAGTGATCTTTAATGTTTTCAAAGCCATGAAATTCCCGAGCGATGAAAAGGAAGAAGAATGCTTCAGAGTTGATGTTGTTGATAGTATCGTTCAAGATACTGAGCCAAATCCCACAGATACACTTGAAAATTGCATCACCAACATGACTGACAACGAGCTAGATGCTGAAATCCTGGAATGTATCAACTACCTTGACAAATCATTCCGATTCAAAGCAACACCACCAGTTGAAAGTTTGGAATTGCCAAAGAAAGATCGAATCAAGCCTTCGATTGAAGAACCACCACAGCTGGAGCTGAAGTTACTTCTGAGCCATCTCATGTATGCATTTCTTGGAAACTCTTCTGAATTACCTGTTATTATTTCTTCTTCACTAACATTGGAGCATGAAGAAAAGTTACTGAGAGTGTTACGAGAGCACAAGAAATCCATTGGTTGGACTATAGCAGACATTCGAGGCATTAGTCCATCATTTTGCATGCACAAGATCCTGATGAACGATGAGTACAAACCCACAGTGGAACATCAACGGAGACTCAATCCAATCATGAAGGAAGTCGTAAAGAAAGAAATCATCAAATGGTTAGATGCTGGCATCATTTACCCCATCTCAGACAGCAGTTGGGTGAGTCATATGCAGTGTGTACCAAAGAAAGGAGGAATTACTGTAATTACCAATGAAAAGAATGAGTTAATCCCAACAAGAACAGTGACTGGATGGAGAGTATGCATGGACTACAGGAAACTGAATAAAGCCACAAGAAAAGACCATTTTCCGCTACCATTTATTGACCAGATGTTAGACAGACTGGCAGGACATGAGTTCTATTGCTTTCTGGACGGATATTCAGGGTACAATCAGATTGCCATCGCACCAGAAGACTAGGAGAAAACTACATTTACATGTCCATATGGTACTTTTTCTTTCCGCAAGATGCCATTTGGATTATGTAATACCACTGCTATATTTCAGCGTTACATGATGACCATCTTCTCAGACATGCTGGAGCAGAGTATGGAGGTTTTTATGGATGACTTTTCTGTGTTTGGAGATTCTTTTGACCATTTGTTGCAAAATTGGAACAGGTGTTACAAAGGTGCGAAGATACAAACTGGTTACTCAAACTGGAAAAATGCCACTTTATGGTGCAAGAAGGCATTATTCTTGGACACCGGATCTCACAAAAGGGGATTGAGGTAGACAAAGCAAAGATAGAGACAATTGAAAAACTACCTCCACCAACATCAGTTAAAGGTATTCGAAGTTTTCTTGGACATGCAGGTTTTTACAGGAGATTTATCAAAGACTTTTCCAAAATTACAAAACCTCTTTGCAATCTTCTGGAGAAGGATGTGCCTTTCAACTTCACCAAAGAATGCCAGGAAGCTTTTGAAATCTTAAAACAAAAGCTGGTATCTGCCCCCATCATAGTAGCATCAGACTGGACCATTCCATTTGAAGTAATGTGCGATGCTAGTGATTTTGTTGTAGGTGCAGTTTTGGGACAACGTAAAGCAAAGATTTTCCACACCATTTATTATTCCAGCAGAACTCTGAATGAAGCTCAACTCAACTACACAACCACCAAAAAGGAGTTGCTCGCAGTTGTGTACGCTTTTGATAAATTCTGTTCCTATCTGCTAGGTCTCAAAGTGGTGGTCTACACAGATCATTCAACAATCAAATATCTGATCACAAAGAAAGATGCCCAACCCAGATTGATCCGTTGGATAATTCTTCTCCAAGAATTCGACGTGGAGATCAGAGACAGGAAAGGAACAGAGAATCATTTGGTAGGTCATCTATCGAGGCTCGAGAATGGAGAAACAGCTGACAAATATCTGTCAATCAAAGAAACTTTTCCAGATGAACAGCTGTTGCCATGAAACAACAGGAAGTCCATTGGTATGCTGACTATGTCAACTACATTGTGTCAGGAAAATGGCCGTTGGAATGGACAACTCAGTAACGGAAGAAGTTCTTCAAAGAAGTCAAGCACTATGTCTGGGATGAACCGTACATGTTCAAATGATGTGCTGATCGATTATTGAGACTGTGTGTTCCACAGGAGGAAATCAACAGTGTTTTGCAGCACTGTCATTCATCACCATATGGCGGACACTTCAGCGGAAACAAAACTGCAGCCAAAGTCCTACAATCAGTTTGTTCTGGCCCACTCTTTTTAAAGATGCTTATCTTTTTGTTTTTCAATGTGACAGGTTGCCAGAGAATGGGAAATATTTCCAGGAGAAACGAATGACCGTTGCAAAACATTCTAGAAGTGGAACTATTCGATGTATGGGGTATTGATTCATGGGACCCTTTGTTCCATCATTCGGAAACTTGTACATCCTGGTTGTTGTAGACTACGTCTCCAAATGGGTCAAAGCAATTGCACTTCCATTCAATGACTCAAAAGTCGTGATCAAATCCTGAAAAAAGAATATTTTCACTTGATTCGGAACACCTCGTGCAATCATCAGTGATGGTGGCTCTCATTTCTGCAACAAAACTTTGATGCACTCCTATCCAAATACAGAGTTACTCACAAGGTTGCCACAGCTTACCATCCACAGTCAAATGGACAGGTTGAGGTTTCAAACAGGGAAATCAAAAGAATCCTAGAAAGAACCGTTGGATCAACAAGGAGAGACTGGTCAACAAAACTAGATGATGCATTATGGGCCTACCGAAAAGCTTACAAGACACTCATTGGTATGTCCCCATATCGATTGGTGTTTTGGGAAAGCGTGCCATCTACCAGTTGAGCTTGAGCACAAGGCGTACTGGGCACTGAAGAAGTTGAATTTTGATTCACAAGCTGCAGAAGAGAAAAGACTTCACCAACTTAACGAATTAGAGGAATTTCGCCTACAGGCTTATGAGAATGCCAGATTATACAAAGAAAAGACAAAGAAATGGCATGACCGAAAAATAGTACACAGACAGTTGGAACCAAGGCAGCAGGTGTTGCTTTACAACTCAAGGTTGAAACTTTTTCCTGGAAAATTGAAATCTAGGTGGTCAGGTCCATTTGTGATCACTCAGGTTTTACCTTATGGAGCTGTTGAGTTACTGGATCCTAACACCAACAAACATTCAAAGTTAATAGTCAGCGTGTCAAGCACTACTGGGGAGAATCATTTGAGCGACAAAAGAAAGTGTCACACTTTCAGATCCAGCATAACGTTCAGGCAGTCACGTCTAGCTGACGACTTAAAACTTAGGCGCTCGCAGGGAGGCAACCTATGCAATTTTTATATATATTGTGATTTGGTGTGATTTAATCTTGTGTGTTTAGTTTTCGCAGATTAAGACATTTCAATATGGAAGAAGCTCTCGCAAATCTTCACAAGCAATTTCCTTCTCTCCCTCAAGAATCTCTGATGAAAGTCTACAAAGCTCGCTTAGAACGGATGAGGTTACTAACAATTCACGGTGTTCCTAATTACATTCGTTGGGTAATTGAAGCACGAGTCTGATTGGCAGGTGAGTCTTCTGACTCTTTTTATTCACATCTGTCTGGTTTTGGAAGAAGCACCTATGCAAAGAAACGTAGAGCTAAGCAAATGGGTGTTTGTTATAAATGTGCACGCTGTAATTGCAATACTCGTTGTCGTTCTTTAGGAATGGTGTTTGATAATCGCGAAGACAAAATTAAATTCATTAGAGATGGCTTGAGTAAAGAGTCTTTAGATGATATATCTTCGACTCTTGAGACGCATCCCAGTGGATATGTTCACATAGCCTTTCGCAAATTACATACATAATTTCAAAAAGAAAGACAACTGTTAAGTCTCGGGAATCTGACTAAAAAAGACCTTGTTTGCCAATTTATAAGAAAATTGGATGGGAAGCTTGTCCCTGACGCATAGACGTCGATCAAGCCGCTACTTTTCTTGTAAATATTATATCTCTTTGTCTTTTCCTAATAATTGTAATTTGTTTTGTTGTTTTATTTTCTCCGATAAGATCCAGAACTTTTTGACTATCACGATTTGTTTAACTAATAATTGTCATTTGGCAGGTACTAGTGCTATTATTTTACTCACCCTTTTCAGGTATTATAAATTCAACTCATCATTGCACTTTTGAAGACATCCAGAGTAAAACATGGAAGCCACTTCAAGAATACGAGTTGAAAACATCTGTGTGTTTTGCGGTAGTAGTGTTGGAACTAAACCACAATACGTAGAAGCAGCACAGGAATTGGGTCGAGTCTTAGCTGCAAGGAATATGCACTTAATATATGGCAGAGGAAATCTTGGACTAATGGGGATCGTTTCAAAGGCTGTACAGGAAGAAGGCAGTCACGTTTTGGGAATCATCCCAAAACCCTTAACAGAGGCAAATCTTATTGAACAATCAAACGGAGAGGAACTGATCGTGCCAGGTATGTCTGAACGATTGGTAGAAATGATAACTGTGCTGATGTTTTTATTGCTTTGCCAGGTGGTTTGGGTACATTGGAGGAAATTTTTATTGTGCTATCTTGGGCGAACCTGAACATACACCAGAAACCAATTGGACTGCTCAACGTTGATGGATTTTATGATTTTCTTTGTGTGTTTCTTGATGATGCTCGGAGAAATGGGTTCGTGTCAAAACCTTTAAAAGAACTCTTTTTACTGCCAGAACTGCTCCGGATCTAATAGACCAACTCATAGCCTATGAACCACGAGTTGACCATATCCTTTCAAAGATAAATTGGTCCGAGGACGATCGTGGTAAGAGGCGTAGGATTAATTTGGATCTTAACCTTTAATTTCCTGTAGAATTTCAGCTAACCAGGTATTACCTTCTAAACTCTTCTTCTACTGTTTAAGACATTGGGGACAATGTCTCATTTAGGTTTGGGGAAGGGAATTAGTTGATCAGTACCTTGTTTTTAGTTTGTGTTATTTTTATTTTTAGTCCAAAATTTTTCGAAAAATACAAAAAAATTGAAAATTTTTCAAATATTACAAAAATATTTTGTGTTTTTGTGTTTTTATTTAGACTAAAAATGTGAAATTGGTAAGAGATAGCTGAGTAAGGAATTTCTACTCCTGAGACGTATCTCAAACCTATTTCGAAATAAGTTATTTTTTGTTTATTTCCTTTTGAATTATTTAATTTGTAAATTCTCCATAAAATTGACTAAAACGGATCTTCATATGCTCACTTGGCAGGTATTATCAACATGCATAGTAACATACAGACATGAGCTAAAATTGAAAAGTTTGTAATATTCAGTGCTCTAGTTTAATTGGAGGAAGTATCTCAAAAAAGTGATGGAGTAAAAAAAAATCTGAGATCCGAGTTATTAAGTCTGTAAGGGTGTTTTAACACCTAGCCCTAAAACCAACTGGTTTGGGAGTCACTGGCCCAAAGCTCGCTACATGGATCAAAAATGGTGCAAAAATATATATATCAGAAGTCTAAGTAATTAAGTCCGTAGGGGTATCTTAACACCTGGTGCCCTAAAGCCAACTGGTTTGGGAGCCACCGACCCAACACTCGCTACATAGATGGAAGATATTGTATATAAATAAAAAAAAATAGAGAAAAATCAAAGAAAAAATCAGAAAAATGAGAAAAATTATTCCATTGCTGCAAAAAAGTGTGAATTCTGATAAAACTTTAGGACAAAAATATTACTCTTTTATCAACTGCACTTATGACTGTTGTGGGTAAAAATGAGTTGTTTAATATTATGTTGGCTGTGTATATGAAGAATGACAAATATAATCGGAGAATTTACTTATTCAGTAATTTAGAAAGAAACAAAACAACTAGTAACTTGAAGTAGAAGTTTCACCTGATTAGTCACTAACATCTTTATTCTCTTTTCGCTTGTCTTTTTGCTTTTGTGTGCATTAGTTTTATAACCTTTTTACTTTTGTAAAATATTTGTGGTATCATTGATGTAAACCTTCACGAGACTACAACTCGTCCACTAGGGACACTTAGGGGTTTAAGGGCTTGTTGCATATGCTAAATGCAACTGTGATCCCTACGAAAGTGGCTTAGTTAAAATATTATTTTATTTTATGTTTTGCTCGAGGACTAGCAAAATGTTAGGTTTGGGGGTGTGATGAGTGGTAAATCTATCACTATTTCCCACTCATCTAACTTAATATTTTGTATAGTTTCTTGAGTTTTGTGAATATTTTGATGTGTTTTGTGTTATTTTGTAGATAAATAAAGTTTCAGGACATTCTGGAGGTGATTTGGACCAAAACAGTGAAAATTGGAAAAATAGCATTTTCGTAATTTTGGCGCGTCTCGACGCGCAAGCCCTTGGCGCCGCGACGCCTAACGTGCACCAAGTCATGCTAACGTGCGCCGGGTCAACGGGTCAAAATTTGAGAAGTTTGACTTTGCTAACGTGCGTCGTGCCACGTGTCACCATCACAGCCGATCTGCCAACGTGCGTCGTGCCACGTGTCATCATCCTACGGTGTCGACAAATACTATTTCCATGTGTGCCACGTGTCATCCAACGTGTCGCCACGTCATCCGGTCAACGAGTCAACTCTGCCACGCTTCTTGCCACATCATCATCCACGTCAGCAGGTCAACCGAGTCAATATGCCACGTCATCATCAGCCAATCACAGCGTGACACGTGTCACAATCCTACGGTGTCGAAAATTGATCTCAGCCGCCTTGCCACGTCAGCGCCACGGCATCGCCACGTCAGCATAATAATTGAGCTCTTAGCCACCTCGCCACGTGTCGCCCTATCTTCTTATCCGAATTGCCACGTGTCATCACCAGAGCATGCCACGCCTAACTGTTCCAGCGTCGCGACGCTGTCTTGGCGTCGCGACGCCAAGACCCCACTGATGCCTATAAATTGAGCTCGAGATTTCAGTTTTAGATGCACCACTCTCTCTCATCTCTTTGATGTAAAGAAAGAGTTTATCTCTCTAGTTTCTTTTAGTTTTTAGTTTTTTTAAATTTTAAATTTTGTAATTATTTTAATTACGTTCTGTAATAATAATAATTTACTTTCTTAATTTTTACAGTTTTTACTATTCACCATGAGGAGGTAACTTCCCCAACTAGGGTGAAAGGTAATTCTTTTACTATTGCTATTTAGATTAATCTCCCTTAAAAAATTATATTCACTATTTAAAATTTGACTTAAAACGGATACCGCTATATTGGTCGGTTGGTAATTTAATTTTAATCTGGTTTAAACCTGACTAATCAAGGATACCGCCAGATTGGTCGGTTGGTAATATTATCACAAGTTTATATATTATTTTATGGGAGATATCTAAATTAGTAGTAGTAAAAGTAATTCATTTTACCTTAGCATTTTATTTTATTGTAATTTACTTTTCAGTATTTACTTTACCGCATTTTTACTTTATGACTTTTATTTTCAAGGTTTTACTAGCCCTAGTTATGTGTTGTAACTAAATTAGTTATCTGGGGTTGTGCTGACTTTTAATATCACCGGTTTATAAGGGGTTAAATTAAAGTTTGTGTAATATAAAGATTTATTTTTTGAGTCTTAATCTTAATACTTTTTATTAACTGGCCACTAATAAAATTGACTAGGTAAACTTAAAATGAACTAGACATAGGGATTTTAAGTTTAAAGACCTTAGACTCAATAGCCCACGATCTTCCTTGAGGATAGATAACCATTTAATAGATTTCCTTACAAGATAGGAATATACCTGTCGGGCGGGGGTAGCCTTAATTTGAACTTAATCTTAATGAATCTAGGTAATTTGGTTGACATAGACATATGGTTCAATTGGATTATACTAGGTATTTGTAATTGACCATCGGAAGAGGCTTTTACATAATTTAGTGTTCCAGGTTAATAAATCAATATATTACCCAACCTTAAGATAATCATTTCATCTTTAAAATGATATTAAAAGAAATCACAACCCTAGATAGTTTTTAATATTGAATTTTCTTAAAACCTACTTTCGACAATTTTATTTACTTGCTTTTAAATTTAGAATCGTCACCATTTCAAATCAATCAATCAACTTGTTAGATACTAGTAATCATTTGACCTCATAAAATTAATAGCTTAGGTATTAAGTCCTCGTGGGATCGATACTTTTTATACTACTTGAACGATACGTACGCTTGCGTTATACGTGTGTGTTTACGTCGGTCATGTATCATTATGAGAAATCTTTTTCCGTTTAGTTTTAGATCTTTCAATCTTAAATATTTCAGTATTAAGCAGTGATTTATGCATTAACGGTCTTAATACATATAGATTATTTTCGGAGTTTCCCGTGCATTTATTTAATCCATTTCTAAAAATAATAACTGACTTATTATTAAATGAAATAGAAAAACCACATTCCATAAGTTTTGTTACAGAAATCAAATTTCTGCGAAAACCAGGAATATATAGCACACCATTCAAACATAAATAACTCTTATTAAATTTCGAATTTGAAACTCCCACTGTTTTTGCTGAAAAAACATCCCATATCCCAACTCTCATGGTGAAGCTACCTTCAGCAAGGTCCCTCCATGAGTCAAGTAGCTGCAAAGAACAACAAACATGGTTAGTGGCACCAGAATCAACAATCCATATGGATTTATCATCCTCCACCAAAAGAGACTCAATGACAAGTAAATCGTATTTACATGTATTCTTCTTCTCTTTAAGCTCAGCAAGGTATTTTGGACAATTCCTTTTCCAATGCCCTCGTTGTTCACAATGGAAACATTTTCCTTTGGCATTGGTTCCTTTAGAGCCTTTGTTGTTCTTCTTTTTCATTGGTTTTGCCTTTGCCTTTCAATTGCCTTTCTTCTTATTCTTTACAGATTTAGAAGATTCGGCAACATTTGCCTCGGTATTGGACCTACGAGGACCATTCATAATAGACTCGTAATTGGTGAGCTCATTTAGCAGTTCAGTCAATGTAAAAGTCAATTTATTCATAGAACAATTGCTTTTAAACTGCAAGAAACTCTTCGAAAGGGTTTCCATGATCATTGTCACCTGGCTTTGCACATTAATACGTGCACCATTGGTTTCAGCCATATTATGATGATGCATCATCCTCAACACATGGTCTCAGACTGATGTGTCTTCCTTCATTCTAGCGGTCAATACAGAGACTATTGCCTTATGTTGTTGCCAGTCTGAAGGTTGCCCAAACATGTTCTGTAATGACTGCATAATCATTGATGTTGTCGCCATAGGCTCATGCTGTGCAGCAAGAACCTCAGACATGGATGCTATCAAATAGCTATGGGCTTTCTCATCAACTTTAATCCAATTATTATAAGAATTCCGTGCAGCTCTACCAGCATTAGGTGCTAGCTCAGGAGGGCACTCCTCCATTAGGAAAAATTTAAGGTTTTCGCAGACCAAAATAGCATTCATGTCACTTTTCCATTTAACATAATTATCCCCGATTAATTTTTCTTGTTGTTAGAGAATTGAGATTATTGCAGATGCCATGGCTGAAAAAAATAAATGCGTATTCAACATTCATTCGTCGCATATTAAAATTGTCAAACATTTAGGCATAAAATTAAACATGATGCATGATCAATGTATAATGAATTAGAAACCTAAAAGAATTACTATGCCACGGTTATCTATCATCCCACAAATAAGTGCCGCTGTAGGGTAGGTCAAGTATTCGCATGATAGATTGAGACATTCTCAATTGATTAATATATCTGAAATAACTCTTATTCCTATATTAATCAACTACCGTTATTTTGATCAAGGAAGCTTTGATTAAAAACTTAATCATTCCTTTGTGAGTGTGACCCATTATTTCGGAACCATTGGACTTAACTAGTGAAGTGCCGCCGTAGGGTAGGTCAAATCACCAGATACATCTAGAGTCTCTATCATTTCGGAATCCAAACCTGACATTGACCCAAAAATGACACCATCTGTAGGGGACGAAAGCAAAGTTGTCTCGATGGGCCTTTTGAATCTCACGTTTTCTAGATAACAATGGAGATCGCGGGATATATTGTGGTATACCCCTCTCCCACTCACTATTTTGAAGTGTAAGGTTTCTATCTCACTAATATCTTATGAATCTTAGATTATGCTCGGCTAAAATCATAACCTTCTTAATACTAGTTGATAATTTAGTGATCTAACCAATTTTAACTCTTAAAATTTTATTTACTAATCCTGATTAGTCTCTACTAACCAATTAACTTAATTAAACTAATTTAATTAAGTTGTTATAGTGATCTAATCAATTTAACTCTTAATTATTAATCCACTAATAGGTTTTAAAATTTAGAATTCAATGAACAGACCAAACATCATTAAACCATTTAATCGATAAAAGCACATTATTTATTCCAACGGTACGTGGTATTGTATCCCGAGTGCAGACCATATTACCGTCCATTCGGAACCGGCTATGGAATTTACGTCCGGGTTTCCATCCAATATACCAAGGAAAATAATGTACTCATAAGGTCCATTTATTTCTAAAACTTGAATTCGTAATTTTTAAACCTTTAAACCAATTAATCTTATTAATCTGTTTGCATGCATCTCATATTCTTATTTAACTTTTAAATTACATAAAATCATATTTTATGACTAGAATATCATATATATCTACATGTTATGGCATGTGAAAATATAAGAGTAGGCACCCTAGGCTATATGACATGTTAATAAACAATTTAAAACATACATATTTACCCAGGTCTGGGTGTCGTGACGCGAACTGGTGGGCGTCGTGACGCCCAGAAACAAAAAATACTTCAGGTCAGATTTACGTCGCGACGCAAAGGGACTTGTGTCGTGACGCAAATAAGGCAGTAGCTTGCATTTGCTGGTCGCATCGCGACGCGCAAAGGGGTTATGCCGCGATGCAACCCAGTTTCTAGGGGCTGGAATTTGCAAAATCAAACATATATCAAATTGCGTTGACCGAGCTCTTATTTTTCTATACTAATCTAATTAGTACAATAAATCCAAGGCATCCATTGGTCTTCAGATCTTGTTCCATGAAGTGTTGTTGAGTTCTTTGCGAAATTTCTTCATCAAAAGTCCTTCGCGGCATCGTCTCCTCCAAGTTACAAATAGAGTTACATAATGAACTTATTACAAAGGAAATGAACTTACAACACTTGAAAGAATATGACCTTATGGTCTAAACTTACAACACTTGAAAGAATATGACTTCATGGTCTTACATTTCCAATGCTAAAAACAAGAGCCGGAAAAAATAACAATCAATGCAATACATTCATCACATGAATCAAAAGTAAACATTCATCACATGAACATTAAAACCATTCATCTCATAAATCTAATTGTGTCTACTCATCACAACATGTATTTTAATAATTTATATCTCATATAAATTGTTAAAACTAAAATGAGAAGGCTTAAGAAAACTTTTCAACCTTAATCTCTCGATGCCAATTGTAGGAAACGACTTTCCTTAACGTGACAGAAGTTGCTTGTGGTGGCACCGAGTCCGGTATGGATCTTTAAAATTTTATTTGCCTTCTCCATTTGTTGTAGTAGCCGAATCAATCCTTTGTTGTCCAACACTTGGATCAACCACTCGATCTTCCGGACTATGACTCGAAACCAACAAACCGAAGTGTGGGCTTCACTCACAAAGATTAAAATCTAAACAATTTAGAGAATCAAGATGTCACAATTGGTATTTGGCTTTAGGAATTTCAAACACTCTCACAACACTTGTGAATGATTGAACTCTCTCTATTTTTCTCAAATCTTTCTCATAACAATTGTCTGAATGTTTGCAAAATGTTAACCTTAGAAGTGAGAGAAATGGTAGAGATTATATTCTCTTACACAAGCCAACTAACCTTGTCATTAAGTATCTAATGCTTTCTTTCAATGGCAAACACAAAAATGTGAATGTCATACCAAAACATAAGAAATGAAAAGTTAAAGACAAAGACTTTGTCATTAAGCATCCAATGCTTTCTTTCAATGGCAAACACATAAATGTGGAGGTCATACCAAAGCATAAAATACATTAGCTAATGACAAATATATTAGGTGTATACATGCCACCTAATAGACATAATTGCTTGGATGACATGGTAAGTCATATGGCTTTATCTCCAATGGTAAATAAAAATCAATATCTTAATAATGATTTATTTACCTTCAATTATGTTGTAGTAATTATCTCATAATTATTACTAATTTGATTATCTCATAATTATTACTAACTTGATTATCTCATAATCAAGACTTGATTATCTCATAATCAAAGAATTCTAAAAAACATTAAGTTAAACTAATTTAACATAGTTTTCATTTGTGACAATAAATATTATTAATCTCATTAATAATATATAAATATAATGTGAGCATATTATTAGACAATCTAATTATATTAGGTTTGCTACAGTTAATCGAGCTAACACGAGGACCAAATGGACCTACGGTTCCGAGCTCCAATAATTCCGAAATATTAGTTAAACTCTTTAATCAAATATTACGAATTTATAACTCCGCGTTATTCCACTAAAAACTCGAAGTTGAAATCCTATTACCGTAGATGGATAAAATAAAACCGAACAACTTCGGTGTCCATCGATATAGTCATTACATATGGATATAGCCATTCTCGAATATCTCATAAATAGAGTCGGGTCATAAGTCCATTAAACCCCTCTAGATATTTTGTCTCTTAAGCACCATTGATTCTATAATGAACAATTAATTCATAACAATTATGAATATAAAACTTTCTATTCGTAATGAATAAGTTGAACGCTCAAATTATTCAAGTCCTGAATCAACTCTTTAAAAAAATATTCTTTTGCTTCTCGTAAAAAGGAGTGAATTCCTTATCTATGTAAAACGTTCCCAGCTACACACCAAACCATATCCCTAAAATATGTAGTTATTAGCCGAAAAATGCAACACCAACCTCACTATAGTAAATCAAATGACATAGCCTGTCATGCAAGAGTTCGTAGTACACTCAGGATTAAGATCGAATCTATATATGACCATCTATTAGATAAAATGAATTTCTTTGGTTAAAGGATATTAAAAGAAATTCGTATTTATCTGAGTCAAGTCCTATATGATCTCATCATACAAGGTGCCTCTATTCCTATGTCACTACATGAACGATCTCAGATCAAGGTCGTCATACAAGTATAGAATGAACCACAGCTATAGATAAACCACAAAAAAATTACCCTCTTTGTTTGCTCTCTATGGACTATTTAGATTACTAACTTCAGACTTAAATCCTCTTGTACATCAAACATACACTAAGTCTGAAGGTACAATAGTAATCAAAGTAAACAAGACAATTGGAAAATATGCGATATAAATCAAACAACTTTGATAAAATGAATAATACATTTATTATTATTATTACGATAATTAATTCTGTTTTACAATACATGAAGCTTTAGGACATAAATCCCAACATGTTATTGGGGCGGATGTGGAACCCCTAGAGTCGGATCGGTGCCCGCGCAGCGAAAGTGAGTCTAACCCATGAATATCAAGCATGAATGTATTTTTAAATAATTTAATGAAATACTATATTTCATTACCAGTGTATAGGAAAACATCGGGGTTGAATAGGAGTTCGGAAAGTAAAAAACGGTAGAAAATAAATTACAACACGCGCCATAATTTAAATATGCATGAACAGTGCACACACGCACCGTTCTCGTGTGAACTGAATTGCTTTTTTTTTTTTTTCTTTAAATATCGGCTCATATTCCAGAGAGCTGGAATGAGAGCTAATACTTGGATTTTTAACCCAATACATTTTCAATCTTTCCAAATACTTCAAAAACACCCAAAATTAATTTTTAACATCAAAACCAACATCAACACATGTTATGGAAATAAAATCAAGTTTTTCAAAATATCAAATATTTTAAAAAAATATAAACTTATTCTAAATACGCACTTACATAAATTTTGAATCCAAAACACAAACCAAATTAGAATCCCACAATAAAGTAACTCGTGAACAATTCTAGGTCACCCAAAGGTGGTCAAGTGATTCTAGAATGGTAGACATAACTCTAAGCTTTCATCTAAGGTTCCAAACTCTAATTTTATGTCTATGTCCAACATAAATATTTCGACCCAATTACAAGCATATTGTGTTTATACTTCCAAAGAATCTTAACACAATTAATTAACCTAATTTCAACATTATGTATCTAATACATAATTCATCACTATATGTCTCACTAATGAAAAACTCACTAATGAAAAACATAGCTTTTGGAGAAGATCAAACTTACCTAGCAAGATTGACTCAAAGATCCAATCTAATTCTCTTTGTTGAAATGTTGTGGAGAAAATCCAAAGTTAGCAAGCTTGACTCCAAGATCCAATCTTGATTACAATGTTAGCAAGCTTCACTCAAAGATCCAATCTTGATTTCTCCTAAATGAAATGTTGTAGAGATCTCACAAAGCTTCTCTAAACACTGCTCTAACTTAGGCTAATTTCTTTAATTCTTTCTTGTATTTAGCTTTCTCAAGCTTGATTAAAATATTTGCCCAAGCTTGCTATTTATAGCAAAACTTATGTAATTTTTAATTAATAAAAGTTATAATAAACTTTTATGTTGGCTTAATCTAATTTGTCCAAATATGTATAATTAGGTGTGACTAATCACATTTCTCTACCACTTTGATTTAATCTAATTAAATCAAAATAAAGCTTAATTAACGGATTAGTTACATGTCTTCCACTTTGATTTAATCCAATTAAATCAAGCCAAAAACACCTATAATTAAATACTTATAATTACCATAATATCCTCAAATGGTAGAGATAATTATGAAATTACGACAAAACCCTTATGTAAATATTGAATTAATTCAATTAGGTCAAAGTAAATAATCAATGTTATCCAATAACACTTGATTATCTTAGTTGATAATTATAATATCGAATATTATCTTTTATAAAAAATATTCGGCTACCCAAGTGCTCAACGAGCACACTTCATATTGGGACTCTCTAAGTTCAGAAACGTTTTCATATAAGCCTAGCTAATATGTACGCAATTCAGCCACCTCCGAATTCGCAAAAAGCACGAACTACCTTTCTGAATTATACAAGTCGAGGTCATCACATATGTTTATCAATCCCTCAATCGTAGACAATCCGAACTGTGCTTAGGAAACATAGAATACACCGTCAAGTTTCCGAGGAACACATCTCATGTCAACATGTCCATGATTCTTTATAACTGATGCGATCCACCTTAGGTGATCGGATTTGGCCAAAGTCTTTAAGAATCGTGACTTACTCATATGGATACCTAAACCACTTATGGTACACATACAGGCCGACGAATCCTATCTTGATACATACTTGATTAACAAGTGCATCGGTACACACCAAACGAACATCTAGAGGCTAGACCATGAAAGGTTTCTGACATACATGACATCTAAGTGTGGAGGATCTCACACAAAATCAATGTTATACTATAGTCAAAAGATTACATATGCTACTCGACTCGAGGAGATTCCTATTGACAGTGGTGTGTACTTTCAACTATTAGGAATCACATGTGAGTCATTCAGTATTCGGTCCAATCATTACTCACACATCTATATGAGCTCCCAAAGCTCATGGTACATCGGGTTAAACCATTGGAACTCCAATTCCAATATACGAAATGTGATAGTCTTCTAGGTTATAAGAATTCGACCGTATTCCAAAACATGCGCTATGAATATTTACTTTAAGAATAATTTATAATAATAATATGTATCATAATGTCGAATCACCTAGTGTCTAGTATTACTACAAGCCTATTCTAAGGTCGATGTCATTCTTGGCATATTTATATATCAATCTAATATGCATAATGACAATACCATTAATAAGGTATTAAATGAAAATAAAGTTATTTTATTATTAACTAATAAAATGTACAATATATTATTCGAATTGGCGCTCCAAGCACCAACTCCAACATATGTCACTGTCGATATCCCTCCAGATTCATTACCGGTTGGAAACGAGAAGGATATGCCTACCTTCACTTTGGAGCAGTTCTTCTTGCTCTTACCCTTAATGATAGAAGAAGCTTACCAGTCATAGCCAGACTAGCTTTTCTAATACAATGTATTTGAAGTACCAACATGCGGTGATCGGCACAGTTCTTACAACCTTATATGTTGGAAGTGTGATCTTAACCTTTTACCCAAATTTCAACATATCACTAAAAGATCCCAACCTTCCTACATCCATAAAAGTTCAGGTCCATATCACTGGAGCAAAACTTAATCCATCTTCTATGGTTGCCACCATTTACCATCAGATTTTTATCGACTACAAACCCACTCCATAGACCTACAAAACCAAATTCCTCTGATGCCTTAATGATCATAGGAGGCAGAGATTATGTATCTACCATCATCCAGATCCCTAAGCAGATTTCTAAAGCCGAGCTTCAGCAGATTATGCATTTAGAATGACTAACCAACTATGAGAAGTTTCACCAGAAAACTGAGCCTATCCAAACAACCAAATCCAGTTTCCACCGACAACTCGAAAGAACTGTTAAGATTATTTTTGCTCAGCCTAGTACTTCCCAGCCAAACCGACCTAGCACTTCAAGCCAAAACGAACCAACTCTGTTGTGTTTGGTAATCACTCCAGTGTCATGTCCATAAGGAGTCGAGATTCATGTTCACTATTTTAATCCTGATGGATCACTGGTCTACACAGATAAGATCAATGGTCATTCCATATGGGATCTTCCTGAAGCCCATATGTGCGACCCTGATTGCACATGTATTGATGACTTTGATGATGATGATGATGCTTCTCGCAGGAAGAGGAGAAGATCCAAAAAGAAGCACTCTTCTTTCAGTTTTGATAAACCTCGCAAGAGAGATGATCCAGATGCTCATAATCCTTGGATTGGTATCCACCATTGGATACTTGAAAAAGGAAAAGAAATAAAATGAAAGAAAAGAAAAGCCTTTGCCTATCTATACGAATTTGCCTGATAAAGACTTTCTTATTGGTTTTGATGTTTACCATCAAGCCAAGAGGCTTTAGATCTTTCCAGATGGTATTCGTTACAAGCATTCAGTCAGAAACTTTACTACCATCCCTATGATGTTTGCTCTCTCAGAAGCACCACCATATTACTCAGTCATTTCTAACAGGCTTCTTACTTCATGTTGTGATTCGCACTCACAATTCAATCATCCGACACCATTATGGAAGAATCAAAATTTCTTTGTTAAATACCATTCAAACTTAATGAAGACATCAACCACACCAAAGCTACACATCCAAGGATGACATCTTCTGATCTGCACTCGCACGGCAAGAATGCGGTGAATTTTTGAAACAAGGCTTGATTGAGCCTACCAAGTCAAGTTGGGCGTGTCAAGCTTTCTACGTGGAAATGAGATCTGAAATAGTTCGAGGAAATAAGCGTTTAGTCATTGATTACAAGCCTCTGAACCATTTCCTCCAAGATGATAAGTTTCTTTTACCAAAAATCAATTCTCTTTTTGTCCACCTTGTTGATGCCCACATCTTTTCAAAATTTGACTTGAAAGCCGGATTTTGGCAACTTGGTATTGATCTAATGGATTGGTACAAAATGATTTTTTGCATTTCCAATGCCCATTGCCAATGGACTGTTATGCCTTTTGGGTTGAAGGTAGCCCCATTTATTTTTTAAAAGGCCATGTCTCGTATATTTGAGCCCATCTTACACAATACTCTAATACATATTGATGACATCTTAATGTTCTCCAAAGATTAAAAATCTCATTACCAGTTACTTGAACAGTTTTAGTTCATAGTCCAAGCTCGTGGTATTATGCTCTCGGAAAAGAAAAGTCATATTGGCCAGCCCAGTATTGATTTCTTTGTGATGTATTTTCATGACGGAAAATTACAGCCTGGTCCATACATTGCACATGAACTACTTCGGTTCCCTGATGAATATCTAACCACAAAACATATCCAACAGTTTCTTGGGATTGTGAATTATCTCAAGATATTTCTACCACATGTATCGCAGTTAGGCATGGCAAGCAGACTCGGACCCGGTCCGGGTCCGCATGGACCCTGACGACCCGAGTCCGGTTAGACCCGGATCCGTAAAAAAATTTGTGGATCCGGGTCTTCATTTTGAAGACCCACATTTAACCGGGTCCGGATGCGGGTCCAGGTGGTTCTGGACCCGGGTACCCGAGACCCGTTTTAAAAAAAAACAAAAAACAAAAACAAAAACAAAAATAAATTAAGTTAGTCGATAAAGCAATCTAATGCACCAAGCACCATCAGCTTCACAGTGAAGTTGGAAATGCTAAAGCAGTCAGCTGGTTGATATGCATAATAAGCAACTCAGACGCTGAAACTAGATTCCATTAGACACACAAACAACTTCCAATTGTCACATGAACTGAGTAACTGACTGACTCGAATGCATGAATTTCTAAGCCACATGAACATAAAGTTACAGATCTCGAGTCTGGATCCGGGTATACCCGAGTCCATTCTGGGTATACCCGGGTCTGGACCCGGATGCGTTTTATCGGGTCCACATCCGGACATGGGTCCTCTAAAGAGCATGCGGATCTGGATCCGGGTTCGGATCCGGAAATTGCCATCCCTAATCGCAGTATACAAGCCGGTTGTCCAGCCTTCTAAAGAAAAAGGCTCCACCTTGGGGTCCTGCCCAGACAACATCTGTAAAGAACATGAAGCAGATAGCGCTCCGCCACCTTTAAAGATTCCCAGCATCGAAAAAAAGGATATTACAGACAGATGCCAGTGATGATTATTGGGGAGCGGTACTGATTGAGAAATTGGTAAAGATGAATTCTTATGTGACCATAGTAATGGTCAGTTCAAAGAAACAAAAAAGCACTACCATACAACATACAAAGAATCTCTTGCCGTGAAATATGAGATTAAGAAATTTGAATTCCACCTTATCGGTCACCAGTTCTTTGTCAGGATAGATAACTCATCTTTCCCAAAGATTCTTGATTTCAAGAATAAAGCTCTTCCTGATAAGAATCTCTTGAGATTGAAAGAATGGTTCTCTAAATATGATTTCACAGTTCAACATATAAAAAGAGACCATAATTTGATTCCTGATTCATTCTCAAGAAGTCATACCCTTCATCTTGTTACCTCTATCAATACAATTCCTCTTTTATTTATGGCAAGTCCTTTGAAGCCTTATGTCTCTTCTCACCTCCTCCATACTTGTGATAAAAAAAAAAAAAGATATTTTCCCTCTAGAGTCACTTTTACCAGTCTTAACCAGATCTAGACTTATGCCAAAAATCATTTGTTCCACTTCCAGTCTGAAATCCAACATCTCAAAATGACCATTTCTATTACTCTAAATTCTACCCAGACTGTCCTTTTACCACAGGCTTCTTTCTTGATTCTTCCATGAACATGACCTCTGATGAGTTATGGTATATATATGGTGTCTCACAGTATTTTACAGTGGGATCTTCGTTCTTCCAGTTTGGTCAATGTACAAACACCTCCACAATAACAGGTATAAAAACCTCTTTGGTTTAGAAATTCCTCGAATGGTTCAAACCTCTTCAATAGTGGAGACATGAGATCAATCAAAACATGGAAAAGAGAGAACTTTGGTCTCAACCTCTTGATATGACTACCAATGTTATTTTGGACCGAAAGCCAGACTTATGAATGGAAGACCATTTATGAATCTCGGCTATTACTAGATAATAATTTGATCTAGGAAATGTTCAATCATCTTGTGGTCCTTAATAATTTTCAACCTAAAAATGATCTCATTCACAACACTTCTTGTTGTGATTCTCTGATTACTATAGAATATTTTGGGGAAAAATCAAATCGATTATTATAAGAATAGAACTTTACAAGTATTTAAACTCTTTACAAAACACATCACGTCTAACACTCTCAAAGCTTTCTTAACATGAAGCTTTAATGTTTAGGGATTTCTAAACTTCACAAATGAGCTCTATATTAATAGCAAAAATCTGACTAAAAAATCCAACACATAAATAGTGCTCCACCTAAAGTTGTTTGTAACTTTGCACCATTTTCAAACTCCCACCTAAAGTTGCATTGGAAGCTTGTGCAAAGATGGTTTGTTGATGATGCTTGCAGTTGGATCCTTCATGCAGCTAGATCCTTCAATTCTTCCCCTCCAACTGCATCTGAAACGATCATCATCTAACAGATATCCTGGCTATGTCTCTGTACAATTGTAACTTATCCCGAGTAACAACTTTTGTTAACATGTCGGTTGGATTCTCATCTGTATAGATCTTCACTAGTTTCAGCAGTTGTTGATCCATCACCTCGCGTATCCAATGATAATGAATATCGATGTGCTTCATCCGAGAATGATACATTGAGTTCTTGTTCAAGTCCAAAGCACTCTGACTTTCACAATGTATCTTCTATTCTGTTTATTTGATCCCTAATTCTTGGAGAAAACGATTTAACTACAACATTTCATTTCCTACTACCGTTGATGTAATATACTCAGCTTCTGTTTTGGATAATGCAATACATCTTTGCAGTCTTGACTGCTTCCCCTATAAAAGTGTAGATGAAACCTGATGTAGATTTTCTACCATCAAGATCTCATGTCATATCTGAATCTGTATAGCCTTCCAAGATTGGATCAGCTCCCCCGTAGCATAGACATAACTTCGATGTACCATTGAGGTATATTGCGAGATTTTATATCGTACCGTAAATGTACGGTGTCAAGTTTTAATTGTTAAATCTTGTACTGTATTCTTTGTTCCTCATGTTTTTTTATTGTTAATGCCTCCTGTCAATGAGAAAATTTCCTTGTACGGTATTCTTTGTTCCTCATGTTTTTGATTACTTAACAGGTTGTCAGCTCCAAACACCACTCAACACTCAGAGATGTAGCTAATCAAATAAGCATTCCGGGAGATTACTCGAAGAAGCCTCCAATTGGAGGTATTCTTTCTCTTCCATTATTAAACAATAAAAAATTGGTGCTCTTTTGAAAGTTTTTTGAATGTCCTAAAAAACGCTAGGCGGTAAGCATACAGTGGAGGAGCGCCTAATGCCTATAAGTAATGTTTAAAAATACGGTGAAAGGTGCCGCCTCGAGGCGCCATAGCGCTTGTTTGTTTTTTATTTTCGATTTTTGCCTTCAAAACGATGATGTTTTGGGGGCTCCAAAACGTCGTCGTTTGGTCAATTTCATTTCGTCTCTAAGGCTCGAAGCTAACCCTCTCGTCGACGAAGATAACCCATTTCATTTCGTCTCTCTCTCGGCTTTGTCTTTTACGTCTCTCTCTCTCTCGGTTTTTTCCTCTACGTCTCTCTCTCTCGACTATGTCCTCTACGTCTCTCTATCTCGACTATGTCTTCTATGTCTCTCTCTCTCTCGGCTTTGTCCTCTACGTCTCTCTCTCGGCTATGTCCTCTACGTCTCTCTCTCTCGGCTCTGTCGTCTGCGTCTCTCTCTCTCGGTTCTGTCATATGAGTTTGTCCCGGCTCTTTCGTCTGTATGTCTCTCTCTCGGCTCTGTCGTCTGCGTCTCTCTCGGCTCTGTCTTCCTGTTTCAATTTCTTCATCAATTGGTAAGCTTTCTCCCTGGTAAGCTCTCTAGTTTCAATTTCTTCATCAATTTGTTTCTTTCATGTGCGGCCTTATTTAATCAATTCGTTTAATTTCATGTGTGTGTCTCTCATGATTTAGGTTTTAATTTAACTGTTTTGAAGAAGTAGAAAATGAAGAATTTTGTTGAGTAAAGTGTGATGTTTAAATGTTTAAATGAAGAATGATGGGGGTTTTGACCCAAGTTTCATGCCGCTAAACACGAATGATAGCATATTTAGGAATTAGTTATCAATTGTTTTTTGAACATACTATGAATGATGGATAAATGAATGTATTTTGGATTGTTGATGTTTTTATTATGCTGATATTATGATTTTAATTTTTTTTTCTAATTTTCGGATTCAGGCGTCCGCCTCGCCACCTCGAGGCGGTCCGCCTCACTCCTCAACGGCCGACCGCCTTGAGGCGTTATCCGTATTTTTAAACATTGCCTATAAGGATAGGTTGGGCAACGTTAGACGGTTTTATTTTTTTTTTTTATTTAAAAAAAAATAATAATTTTGTGAAGAAAAAAATGTATAAACCTGCCCAGAACCGCATAGTCAGCTGTCTAAACCCACCCGACCCGCAGATCCACATGACCTGCCTAGACCCACCCGACTGCCTCCGACTCACCTAGACCCACATGACACGCCTATACCCGGATAATTACCTGACACCGGTTAACAACCGTTTTCATGCATAATCAGAACAACCAAGTACCGCCTAGCGCCTATGCCGTTTTTTATAACAATGATTTTTTAAAACTTTTCTTAGTACTTTATATTTTTCACAACATATACACCAACTGTTTTTTTGGAGTAGTTATTTATTTAAAACTTTTCTTATTACTTTATATTTTTCACAACATACACCTTTGGAGTAGTGATTTTTTAAAACTTTTCTTATTACTTTATATTTTGCACAACATACACCAATATGCTGTACATATGCTCATTAGATCAACTTAACAACTCTCTATCAGAATTATGTTCCACTTGTTTGATTATTATCTCTTTATTTTCTGATATCCTTTGTGATATTTTTTCATGTTATGATCTCTTTGATACAAGGAGTTAATACTTCCCTTTTTGAGTCAACATATTATTTTAATGATGAAATAGTTTCTATAACCAGATTTTAACTTTGGAGTAAGCAATAATCTCTAACAACATTTTCTTTTGCAACATTGTTGGTAATTCCTTGCTATTATAGAGTTGCTCCCGAAGCATGTTCCCGGTTTCAAACCTGCTCGATGCATTGAACTATTTTCCAGAGAAATGACAGCTGGATGGTTTTCTTGGGGGAATGAACCTCTTCACTTTCAGGACTCAAGATACTTTCTGGGAGACTAGATGAATAATAATCATAAAAAATAGGGTTTTCTTCTAATTCTTTTGGGGGATTTATGCAGACATTGAATTTTAAAGAGATGTTAGTTGACTGTGATTTTTGTTACAGGATTCAAGATACATATATATATATATATATCTGTTTCATTTTATCTCTATAACAATTCAAGTCGTTGTAGTATAGTGGTGAGTATTCCCGCCTGTCACGCGGGTGACCCGGGTTCGATCCCCGGCAACGGCGAATTTTTTTTATTTTTATTTTTATTTTTTGTCTGAAAATCCACACCCCATTCGTTAACTTTGACCATTATTAAAACACGACATTAGAAGGTTACTTTTGTATTTTTACTTTCTCTTCAGTCTATCACACGAATTTATTTTATACTCCTCAAAGCGTCATGATATTTGAAAATCATGGATGGGATGCAGAGCTTTTCTTTTTGAAAATAAAGGGTGCATTGTTATTTTCATGATTTTTAAAGTAATGTTTAAATCTTTATATATATAAATATATTTTGTAATTCATTCAATTTTTAAATTAAACATACATTTAACTTGTGACCATTTGTTTCCACCATAAGAGTTAAGTTAAAGTAAATGATATTTCCATGAAAATTTGGAAATTTATATGTCTCTCACTTAAAAATAAATATCTTATGTACATAATAAAAAATAAAATTACTCATCTCATGTATCTATTTTTAGAATGGTCCAACTATGATATTCTTAGGGTACTAAATAGTCTAGACACGGTTTGATAGTAAAAAAAGAAAATGATAAAATTGGACATCTTATATTTTATGAATGATGTGGTATTATTAATAATAAACATATGACATGTGTAATAAATTTTTTAATATTTTAACGTACATAATAAAATATTATTGAATTATTATATGGATGATGAGATATCTTTATTATATTGTATTGCATAATTTTGCCGTGTCACCTTTTATTAGAAATAGATTATAAAAAATTGGTAGTGGATATACATTATTATATGAGTCATTTAATATTATTAATTAATAATTATATAATATATAAATAAAATAATCATTTATTTGAATTATTTATTAATATAAAAATTATGTTAAATAAAAAAATTATTTATTTTTATTATTGAACACGTGTTACGGAAAAAGTTTTTTCCGGTTCGGAGATGTGGACCCCACCCAGGTCATAACTGTTTGATTGGGCATTAACTCGGTGAGTCGTGAAAATGTACATGAACTCACTCGCTGTCCAACACATACAATTACTGACACTGCTAGCAGCGCATGTATCAATAAATCCACGTTGACCAATAATCACAACACCACTCCTCAATTTTACATTAATCAATTACTACACTCTACAGACGGTCCCGCGGCCGTAACTCGGTTTGACAGAAATGAATAACAAATAATTTTTTATATTAATATAGTATGTTCCCGTTCCTCCTTGCAAAACCAGACGGTCCTGCGCACACACTAACATTTCCAAAAAGAAACTGCCTGCACTACATCATCTTGTGTGTTCCCGTTCCTCCTTGCAAAACCAGAAAAGATTCCTCCACACTATCAGCGAGGGTAAAAGCGTATTCCTCGTGGGCATTTTAGTCTTTTAGGTGTAGAGACAGAAACAGAGATAAGGGTTCTGTCGGAAAATGACGTCAGATGGAGCCACGTCGACGTCGGCAGCTCGGAGGAAGCCAACGTGGAGGGAGCGAGAGAACAACAGGAGGAGAGAGAGAAGGAGAAGGGCTATAGCTGCTAAGATTTACACTGGGTTAAGGGCTCAAGGAAATTACAATTTGCCCAAACACTGTGATAATAATGAAGTTTTGAAGGTACTTTGTGCAGAAGCTGGCTGGGTTGTTGAAGAGGATGGCACTACATATCGCAAAGTAAAATACCCTTTGCTCCCTTTTTGATTTAATTAATTTTCTTGTTATGTTATGTATAGGTAATAGGTTAGATCTCTGAAGTGTGTTGTCAATTCTGGTTTTTTTGCTCTTTTTGGATGATAATTTTGACTAGATTTGTGGGTTCTGGTCTGCGAAATTAATGATGGTAAAAATATTATTTTTTTTGTAGGGTACCCTTCAGGTTTTTCCTTTGGGTTTATGATTTTTGGGTAAAAATTGGACAAAGTGATCTAGGTATATGTGTTTTAGCTCTCCTGCTGTTGATCTTCTTAACTTATTGTTGTAGTTTCATTTTGTCTAATCTCTGAGTTTAAGAGGATTATTCTGAGGATCGGGATTCAGTGGACTGAGTTTATGATGGGGGATTTATCCAATGTGGGCCCCCGTTATCTCATGATCCGGTACTTATCACAAACTCAACTCGGGATCTTAATTCTTATACCAAATTTGGATGCATCTACAGGGGCTTCATGGATTAATATGATGAAACTTCCATTCGACTAATTGCAATATCATTCAACTTTGTCTTGATTATTCTCGAGTTATTCATTAATTATTGCTTATTAAATAATGTTACCATCTGTTTCATGGCTAATTATTACAAATTATCCAGGGAACGAAGCCTCTGCCGATTGATACTTCAACCAGAATTACACCCTACTCTTCCCAGAATCCGAGTCCTTTATCTTCATCATTTCCAAGTCCGGTTCCTTCATATCCGACCAGCCCTACTCGTGGTGATGCCAACAACCCATCTAGTCTACTTCCATTCCTCCGAAATGCAATCCCTTCATCACTTCCTCCTCTCCGGATCTCAAACAGTGCGCCGGTAACTCCACCCTTGTCATCCCCTACGAAAAAGAAACCAATTCCCCATTGGGAGTTTATGGCCAAAGAATCCATGTCTGCCTTCAATTATCCTTTATATGCCATTTCTGCCCCAGCTAGTCCAATTCACCGTCAGCTGTATGCTCCAGCAGCAACTATACATGAATGCGATGAGTCTGATACATCCACTGTTGATTCTGGTCACTGGATAAGCTTCCAAAAATTTGCACCATCTGCATCTGGGGTGCCAACCTCTCCAACCTTCAATCTTACAAGGCCTGTGGCTCAACCAAGTTTTACCAATGACGCTCTCAAGGAGAAGGGGCGAGGTCCTGAATTTCAGTTTGAGAGTGCACCAGTGAAGCCATGGGAAGGGGAGAAGATTCATGATGTAGGAATGGAGGATCTAGACCTCTCACTTGGAATAGGGAAGACTCAGAGTTAAGCTCAGCGAAGCCAACTGATGGCGACAAGGAATGTTCGGACTGAAGAATGTGATTATTTGGTTGGTTTTGTTCACTCAGTTGGGGAGGTCAAGAGCGTTTCTGCTTCTTTCACTTGAACCTACCCACTCACTGTGGATAGGAATTGGCCTATCTTGAATCTTATTTGGTTCTTGGAAGGAATTAAGTTCCATCTCCAATATATTTAAGTCTATTATATTCTTTTTCTTTTTTCCTTTGATGTTCACCTTCCCTTAATTGGATTGTATGGGAATTCAGATGTTTCAAAAGCATTACATGTAGATACTGTGTGAATGTTGTGCCTGGATATGCAAGTTATTTTCTTTGTAGAATTTGTTAAAACCTTACAAATGAAAACCAATTTTACAGCAGGCTTGCATTGTTAATGGAAAATGGAATAAACAAAATAGAATTAAACAATAAAATAAATTAAGATCGGGTCACTTATTCTCTCTCCTCATTCAGAGAATTTCGGATTCGAAACAATTTCAGAGATTTCTTAATAATTCAGGTTTGGGGATCATAATCCCCGCCCCCGAATCCGCCCCCATTGCCATCCCTAGTTCTGCCCATATCTATATACGTTTACTTAAGGCTTCTATTATGTTGTCAATTGGTACATTGCAAGAAACTTATTTCAACATGGCATGCTATGTTAGTGTAATTAAGCACTAGGGCCAGGAAGTACATCAGTGCTTAATACATTTAACATGAAGCCAGATGACCCCTCTTGAATATCTATCCTAAAAATGAAAGATAAAAATGTCAAGCACAGTAGTTCGTAAGAAACTGAAATTAGAAAAGATTTTCTACATTAATAGAATTTTATTACAGGATATTGACTGATGAGAACAGCAAATTTGTAGGGTCACTACAACAATCTATATAAGCACAAAGCATGCAAGGGTAATTTTTTTTTGAAAAATTTACTGTTAAACAACATCACAAAAGAGACTTCAATCTGGTTAGGGAATAATACAAGTGATTGAATATGTGCCATAAAAACATCACTTAGTGGTAACTGGTAAATACTAACCCAACACCCGAGAAACTCTGCTCTTTATATTTCTAGCTATCATGTTCTCAAATCTGCATAATTAGTTAGGAAAAAATGAGCATCAAGTATATGAGTCATGACTCACGAGATAGGCTAGTGTTCTCCAAAGCTTTGGTTAGTTCCTTCGTCTCCTCAATCTTAGGTTTTAAATCATTTTTGGCATCTGCATTGCATTGATGGTATCTGAAGCATGTTGAGAGATGATCGTTAACTATCCCCGACACTTGCATGAATGAATAAACAACTGTAGGACCCACACAACGGAAGCTTCGCTGCATTAGATCCTTGCTGATGACTTCTGCTTTCGGTGTCTTGACAGGTACTTGGCGTGCATAACGAAATCCATTTCTCACGGGTGCATGGTTCACAAAGCTCCAGCAATAGTTGCTAAAAGAGCCAAACTCCTGCTGAACCTGCAGAAGAAAAGCAAACCAAATTGAAACATAAAATCCCAGACTCTGGTCAATAAAATCTCACCACTCAACTATCAGCAATAATTAAGGTAATTTCTTGGTA
>SKCR01042553.1:0-64078 GCA_019454045.1 Zanthoxylum bungeanum
ATTGAACACAATCTACAATCCATCGAATATACATCATCCGACGTGGTAAAGGATCGTGGTAAAGGCTGTTTTTTTTTTTTTAATCCCTTAATCTCCCTTAGGGGACGTCTCACTACTAAGCCCTTTTTTTTTTTTTTTTTATTAAAAATAAAGTTTTTTTCATATTCAATTCCTCGGTTTCTCATCCGATTCGCTTTTTCCCAGCTTGAACCCAATCTTACATTCCCCGTTGAATCTTCCCTTCATCGCGGCGCGCAAAGCATCGTGGCAAAGGCTTTTAATCCTCAACATAGAGAACCTTTAATCTCACACTTACTAAGCCATGCGCTTTATCACATAATGCATATAAAAATAAAGATAACAATATCGGACTTCGTATACCCGATTGAACACATATTACATCCAATCGAATATAACATTATCCGGCGCGGAAAAACAATCGTGGTAAAGGCTTTTAAAATATTTTAATCCCTCAACCATAGAGAACCTTTAATCTCACTTACTAAGCCCATGATCTTTATCCATAATGCATATAAAAATAAAGATAGAAATATCGGACTTCGTATACCCGATTGAACACATCTTACATCCAATCGAATATACATCATCCGGCGCGGCAAAGCATCGTGGCAAAGGCTTTTAATCCCTCAACATAGAGAACCTTTAATCTCACTTGAATATGAAACATGAGTATATTTGACAAAAGTAGTCAACATTGGTACTATGATACACAACGATGCTTAGAACACGGGGAATCCTCAGAAGAAACAAACAGAAAGATAAGATAGTCATTCAGAAACTGGGAAACGGGGACAGTGAGGCTGTTGGACTTGGAAGGGAATGAGTTCACCGAGCCGATCAATGTTGATAGATTGAAGCTGTATTTTACCTGAGACTGAGCAGTCACCAAGAGAATTGGCAGAAGACCTAACTCGACGGGATGGGAACATTCACGCATACATGCATAGACGTAACACATTTTGCACCTTTTGTGTTTTTTTTGTTTTGTGTTCACAGGTTTTGAAGAAGAAAAAGAGAAAGCGGTGAAGACAAGCCAATCAGGCATAATAAAAGCACAGTATCGGATTCGGGTAATAATCCTGGGGCTAAGGCCCATATTGGTGTTAGATTCGGGTAGTAATCTGAGGGTTGAGGGCCACATTAGTACCAGTCTGAGGGCGAGGCCCACATCAGTATCCGTCGGGGGGCGAGGCCCACATCAGTATCAGTCTGGGGGCGAGGCCCACATCAGTATCAGTTTCAGGGATGAGTCACAAGGTTGAGGCTCCCATCAGCATTAGCATCAGTTTCAGGGATGATTCCCAAGGCCGAGGCCTACATCATCATCAATATCAGTTGTGGGGACGAGTCCCAGGGTTGAGGCTCCCATCAACATCAGCATCAGTTTAAGGGATGAGTCCCAGGGCTGAGGCCTACATTATCATCAGTATCAGTTTTGGGGATGAGTCCCAGGGTTGAGGCCCAATTTATTATCAGCAGTTTGGGGATGCGTCCCAGGGTTGAGGCCCACATCATCATCAGTTTCAGTTATGGGATGCGTCCCAAGGTCGAGGCCTATTTTTTCAGTGGTATTGGGATGCATCCCAGGGTCGAGGCCCCCATTGTCGGTTGCAGTTATTGGGATGCGTCCCAGGGTCGAGGCCCACTACATCATTAGTTATTGGGATGCGTCCCAGGGTCGAGGCCCATATTGTCAACAGAATTAGGATGCGTCCCAAGGTCGAGGCCCCCATTGTCGGTTGCAGTTATTGGGATGCGTCCCAAGGTCGAGGACCACTGCATCATCATAACAGTTTTGCCAGGTACGACATGTTGACTATGTGGATTATATGGACTACCGTGGACTATCTTGAAGTGTTGTGGATTATACGGACTATCGTGGACTATCATGAAATGTTGTGGATTATCGTGGACTACCGTGGACTATCTTGAAGTGTTGTGGATTATATGGACTACCGTGGACTATCTTGAAATGTTGTGGACTACCGTGGACTACCATGGACTATCTTGAAGTATTGTGGATTATGGGGACTACCGAGGACTATCGTGAAGTGTTGTGGACTACCAAGGATTATCGTAAAGTGTTGTGGACTACTATGGACTATCGTGGACTATCGTGAAGTGTTGTGGACTATGTGGACTACCGTGAACTATGTGGAATGTTGTGGACTACCATGGACTATTGTGGAGTATTGTGGACTATGTGGACTACCGTGGACTACCGTCGACTATTGTGGATTATCGTGGACTATGTGGACTATATGGATTATGTGGACTACCGTGGACTATCGTGGACTACCGTGGATTATCGTGGACTATGTGGACTATGTGGATTCCGTGGATTATCATGGACTATTGTGGACTACCGCGACACCCTAGGTACGGGGTTTAGCACGCCAAGAATGGCACGTCATCAAATTCAGTTCAGAGCGACAGACAAACCCAGGTAACAGCTGGCGAGCCAAGTAAGTGAAAATGCATTGCACGTACTTTGATAGGATTGTCACTGTTACACATTGCACAAGTCCCATCAAAGTGGGGGTGACTGTAGGCACTGCATTTTTGCATGTGAGTCCCTATAATGAGTATCATTTGGAGACACTACCTTTTAAGTCGAGGAAGTCGCTGGAAACAGTCGTCGGAAGGGAATCGGTATTTCGTTAGATTTTTTATTCGCTTGTTTAGCTCTAGGCTCACTCGTTGGACCTCCGTTTTAAAGCACTTTTAGCCTAAAAACACCGCAAACCATTTAACCTTGGCCCAAACCCACTCACCAAGCCAACACAACACCTAACACACAAGCCCACCACCAAAGCCCACCCCCACACCGCCCCCACCTTGGCCCACACGCCCAAGGCCCTTAAAATACAACCAAATTAATTAAATCATATACCAAATTAAATAAAATACTAATTAAATCATATACCAAATTATATAAAACATTAAATAAAATCATGCCTATTTGAAATCAATCAACAAATTATATTCCTAATTAAAAATATTGTATTCCTAACTTAACAAATATCATGCCTAAACAATACAAATTAAATATACTAACTTCCTAATCTAGCCAAGACATATCTCCAACCAAATAATTGATTTTCCTTGTGTGACACTAATTGGTCTCCTTCATATTCAAATCCATGCAAACCCTAGCTTGTCACTATAAAAATAACACAAACTTCAACCCTTGCTCCTAGCTCATTCACGACCACAAACCAGAACAAAAGAAAATAAACCCTAATCACAAAGCCCTAACCTCATCCTCTATCCCACGGCACAAACAAAGAAGGGACAAAATAAACCCTAGATGGCTCTCACTTTCAGCACCACACAGTGAGCCACGGACCAGCCCTCACATTGCCTTACGTAACTGCCCCTCTGTCCATCCAACACGTCCCCATGTCACTCACAAAACCTGCCATTCACGCACCCAAAACCTTCATCACTCTCCACTCACAAACTTCACGCAACACCCTTCACTACCCTTGCATTGCCTCCACGAAGCCAGCCCATTCAACAAGAACACATAAAGCGCACTCACATTGCCCTCACACACACACTCATCTCACCACAAGCGCACTCACCAAAAGCCAAAACACACCGCCACTCCATCATCACTCAACGCCAAAGCCACAAATACTCCTCACGCTAATCGCCACCTGCCCCACTTTAGCACATTCACCACATGAACTCATAAAATCTACCCATGTACGCCACAGCCAAGAACCTCCACTCACGTAAGCCATAACCCTCACATCTCAGCATCCCTTTTGCCGACACTGCTATACTACCGTTACATCCTAAAACTGCCAGCATTTAGCACCCAAGACTGCCCAGTTCGGTCATGCAAAACAGCCCTAAAACCACCCCAAAAATAGCTATTAGCCGTACCTTTAAACCCCCAAAACAGTGAACAAAAACTGCACCTTAAACCTTCAAAAAACACTCCAAATACCCCAAAACAATCCCCTAATACACCCAAAACATCGACAAAAAAACACCAGCAAAACAGCAGTGAAATGGAGCAAAAATAGCAGCTTGAGTAGCAAAACAGCGAGGAAAATGGAAAATCAGTAAGCCGGAAGAGTTGCGGAGTTTTAGCCCTTCCGATCATTGTGTAACACGCTTCCAAAAGTCGACGTAAAAGGTTAGACCTGAGGGCACTTTTCACATCCATTTTTATTCATATTTTTACTATTTATTGAATCTTATTCGCATGATTATTGTGGAGTGATGCATGTTGTGGCCCTTGAGTAAAATGGAAAATGTGTCGCCTCTTGTGGTATATAGGATGGAAACCCAGACATAAATTTCATAGCCGAATTCGAATGGACGGTAGTATGATCTGTACTCGGGATAAAACTCCACGAACCACTTGAACAAACGGTGCATATTTTGTTTTATGTTGTTTTGATTTGTTTATTACTCGCTATTTAATTTCTGCATGTTATTTGTTTGTAAGCGCATGGGCTTAGTAAGTGAGATTAAAGGTTCTCTATGTTGATGGATTAAAAGCCTTTACCACGAGGCTTTGCGCGCCGGATGATGTATATCGATTGGATGTAAGATGTGTTCAATCGGGTATACGAAGTCCGATATTGTTATCTTTATTTTTATATGTATTATGTGATAAAGCGCATGGGCTTAGTAAGTGAGATTAAAGGTTCTCTATGTTGAGGGATTAAAAGCCTTTACCACGATGCATTTTCGCGGCCGGATGATTTATATTCGATTGAAGATGTAAGATGTGTTCATCGGGTATACGAAATCCGATATTGTTATCTTTATTTTTATATGCATTATGTGATAAAGCGCATGGGCTTAGTAAGTGAGATTAAAGGTTATATATGTTGAGGAATTAAAAGACTTTGCCACGATGCTTTGCCACGCTGGATGATGTATATTCGATTGAATGTAAGATGTGTTCAATCGGGTATACGAAGTCCGATATTGTTATCTTTATTTTTATATGCATTATGTGATAAAGCGCATGGGCTTTGTGAGTGAGATTAAAGGTTCTCTATGTTGAGGGATTAAAAGCCTTTGCCACGATGCTTTGCCTCACCGGATGATGTATATTCGATTGGATGTAAGATGTGTTCAATCGGGTATACGAAGTCTGATATTGTTATCTTTATTTTTATATGCATCATGTTGCAATACGCATGGGCTCATCTAGTTGGATTAAAGGTCCTCCATCTTGAGGGATAAAAAGCCTAAGGGCTACATTTGCCACAATGATTTGCCGCGCCTTTTAGCCCGTTATTATTTATTAGGTGTCATCTATTCATCTGTTCACGTATGTGTCATGTTGTTTACTGCATTTTAGAGGTCACTGCTGTAACCCCATTCGAACGCGTTCTAGAACGCCGCACGAACGGATGTTTTCTGTCTCAGTTCGTTCGACGCTTTTATACGAACGCTACTCGAACACGAACCTTCTATTTACCGTTCGAACGGGGATACGAACGCCGCACGAACGCCCACGGTAAACAGGTCCTCTTGTATCACATCTCATGCATGGTTACTTATCTTGTCATTTACCATTTTTTTATTGTTCATGTTCTCGCATTAGTCATTTATTATGTCCACAATATCACATGTTCATTTCCATGATGCATATTTACACGGTAGTTATCTACTTATGCTTCTGCATTCACCTATTCAACATGTTCATGAAATTGTATGCTTTCTGTATTTTAGTTTATCTTTATGCATGCAAATTCGGACGTAGATCATATGCAAATATGTTATATGCAAATTCGGACATAGATTATATGCAAATAGGTTGTATGCAAATATGAAAATGTGTTACATGGGAACTTAGATGAACTTTTGATGTATGCATGTGAACTTAGGAGTAAATAACCCCTTAGGAATATATGTTACCAGACTCGATTAAATTATTGCACAAATCATTTTATTACAAGTGGCATAAGTAAGAGACCATTCTGAACCCAACGGTTTGAGGTCTTCCCTTGCGAGGGGTGAGTGCGGCCTTAATCATTTCCTCCCGGTTCACACCGGGTGGCGACTCCTTTATTTCTCCGGTTTAGTTCCCCCCCGGCTACTACTCCGTACTCCCCAACCGGGCCGCGAGCCCGGAACAACATGCGTCGCCCAGTTTCTTGTGTTCCCACAGTTACATTGTAACAATTTTCTAATTTAAGTACATACCCAAAGGGTAGTTCCTAAACTTAGGTATCTACGGTTAAAACAGCGATTGTCGTCCCGTTTCCGATTCGCATATCAATCTCATCTGAAGTCAGTATCCTGCTTGTCAGCAGATTCTGCACATCAGTACATATTTATGTACCACACTTAGTAGCTAAAATCCAATTTTAATACTAGTAGTGAACATCTTTATAACAAATATATTTGAAGTCGGAGCCTTGCCCGTCTTCAATTCCTTTATGTCTGCCTTGTACATACGGCAGTCACGCTTCCAGTGAACCCATTTGCCACAGTTTAGGCAGACATTTTGGGATATGTCCTTAGTCTTCCCATAAGATTATAATGATTTTGCCTTTGCCCTTTTCCACCCCCAAAAGCTTTCGGCCAAGCCTTGGCCTTCTGGGATGTCGAAATAAGACGCGTCTTGCGTTCCTTGCCTATTGCAAACTCTGGCTTTGTCTCCTTGAGTATAGCCATTAACTCTCCAAGATTTTTCTATTGCAATTTGTACTTCTAAGATCTAAGGATAGATCTATGAAGATCCTTCAATTTCATTATCATACTATAGATCTAATCCTTAGTTCTGAATAAGAAATTAAGGAGTCTTTGCGGCAAGCATAACGGATTAAGCACTAAATTTATCATCACATGAATATTACAAATATCATGTTCTACTATTTTCTAAATTCTGGGCTTAGGCTCGAGACGTCACTCTATCAAATAAAGTAACTTCTCGGTCCCCAGGACTATCCTGAGATTTTATTCCCAATCTGAAAATTAAATTCATTTAATGACATTTTCACCCAGGATTATGTTTTTAAACACTAATCTTTCAGTTATCTTGATTGCTATAGTCCAACTATCCAATCAACGATTTCAGGTACTACTAAATATAATGATTATTATAGTCTACTATATAATCAACTATAATTTTATTGGTTAAATTCATTTATATTGATTACTATAATCCAATTATAAAATCAACTATTAATTGAAATCGTTTGAATACAGTCTAACTGTTTAATTATTAAAACAATGATCAAATTTTATTCCAACTAATAAATAATTTATTTGACAAAATATTGAAATGAGCGCGTATTGCAAGTAACTAAACGAATATTGCAAATTTAATACTTGCCTCCCACTATTTTTTGGCGAGCCTCTAACCCTCTATGGAGTACTCGGGAAACGTTGTTTCCGAGTGGGCTAGGATCCGTTAAATAACACACAATCTTGACTTTGCCAACAAATTGTATGATAATTAACTAGGTAGATCTCTAAGATCAATTGGATCCATCCAATTCCTAGATCCAGTAGGTGGACATCCAAGTCCGAAACATATATCTTATATATGCCAATATATCCAATATATTCCCTAACCTTTTTCCTCTGAATCAACTAAGCCTGGCTTTGGCACAAAAAAAAATTAATGATCCTAGGTTAAGCGGAACCCATTGACCTTGGAAAACTTCGTAATCGATGTCAACGGACAAGAAGTGATCTTGACTTTGGCTAACAAATCACAACTTGGACAAGAAACCGATATGGAACAAAGCTTTCCATGATTCAAACACATCCGCGATGGACAAAGGTCTTGACTTTGGCCAACAAACAGTGCCAATCTTGGATCTTGAGTAAAAATCACTCAATGGAAGGAAAAACGCTTAATATGTGTTGAGGGTTTTCGCGTAAATTGGCAACCAATTTTTTATCTTTGTTAAGGTCTCATCATCATACACCCTTAAACATGCATTCTAAAAAACATAATAAGGCGCGTATAAATAAAATAATAATGATATAAGGCATGGACTTTGGTCAATGTGGGTCAAACCAAATACCAAAGCCCATTTAAGGAATCAACCTTATTTGCCAAGAAACCAATTAGGCCCATTAGGCTCAATTAAAATTAAAGGTCCATTTATTTATATTTGGACTTTATGGATATGGTTTTGGGCCCAATTGGATCCAACCAATTTTCCTAAACCAACTTGGCCCAACCAAGCCCATTAAGCCCAAAATACAACTTTTCAAGCCAATTCCAAAATAAGCCCAATTAATTTAAATCACAAAATTCCGAATTTCACAATTAAATTAATTAAAGTGTATAGCCATAATTAATTAACTAAATTAACATTTCCAAAACACTAATTTACTCAATTAATTATGCTTATCATCATCAACTTATGTCCAACACAATTGAATCAAAAATCAATCATTTTTCATGTTATGTCACTTACGGCAATTTGGGGTTTTAAGTCCGATTCCGAATTCAATCCAATTTAAATCCTAAATCAACATTTCCCAAATGATTTCAACTCATCCAATGATCAAAATCAAAAATCACCATGACTTAGTGCAACAATAAACTTTCGGCCAAGCCTCAAATTTGGGGAAAATTGATCCATTCCAATTTTCATCAAATTGATCATGCATAACACCATGTATCATCATTCAAGCATATATCAACAATCGATTCCATCAAAACATGCTCAATCATTTTTACCCAATTTACCATAATTCCAATTTCATGCTTAACAAGGCTCAAGATACCATTGTTGGGTTTCTAGGTTAGTCCCAAGATCATTAAGCATAAGAAATCATGTGTGAATACAATAAGAAGTATGGCAGAATCATACTTACAAAGATCGGCTTTTGCGATGCGATGAACAACAAAATCTTCAAGCTTTTCCTCCATGAAGCTCACGGTTTTGGCCTCCATTTTTGTGCTCCATTTTGAATCTTCAAGCTCCAAGCTTTGGGTAATGATTCCATGCCCATGGGTGGGTTTCCCTATCACCTTTGGATGACTCTTCATGTGCTAGCATTGGAAAATTTGCCACAAATCTTCCTTTTCTTTCTTCTTGTTCTCGGCCTAGCCAAGAAATTAGAGAGAAAATTGGCTTCAAAAGCTGAATGGGAGAGGAGGGAAAAAAGGGTTCCCAAACCGTGTAAGGGAGAGAGAAGAGGGAAGAAAAAATGTGTGTTATGTATTTTTGGTTTATTTGATTTCCAAAAACAATTACCATTTTTCAAAATTCAAAATTTTTGGTACAATACTTTAAGTCTTCAACCACCCCCTTCACATCAATCAATGATGACAAGTATCACTTCACTCAAAGTGATGTGACTTCTATCACTTGATTGACTAGTGATTTTGACGCTTGATGTGACTGTGGGCCCGCACTTGAATTCGAAATACGAGTGGGCCGCAAAGCAAACACTCCCGGGCTCGGGTTCGCTAATTCCGAATTAACGAATTTTCTGTTACGACGTAATTAAATCAAATTAATTAAATAATTATGCCTAGCAAAATTACTATTCACGTCGCTAGCGAATTAATTCGAAATTAACTCGTTCGCCTGAATTAAAAATCTAATTGTAATTCCGCGTCGAAATCAATTAAATATATTATTTTTATCGATTAATTCCAAATTAAGCGTTCTCTCTCTTTAAATAATATTTTATCCCAAATAAAATATCTCCGTTAATTAATCCCAGATTAATTTTCTCTCTCTTATAATTAATCCCAGATTAATAAAGTGCGAGTCATACGTCATCGGTGAATATTCGGGAAGCGACCCATGAGATCCCCGGATATGTGGCAGTAAATCCGGTCGTCGGACTATCCGAACACGTACGTACCTAGTACTACATTTTTACCGATTTACAAGACATGGTTGGCTACTAGCAAAGCACTGTGCCTACCCAATTCTCCAGAAATATTCTTAAAGGAATATGTAATCTTTATCAGGCGTAGTATACGTAATATTGCGTATTACGATCCAGTATCGGATGTCACGTGCAAGACCTGAGGCTGGAATTGTGTCTGCCCCGTACGAAGCACATATCGAATCTCTGGTAACTAGTCTCTATAATCGGATAATCATGACCTAGTTATATTATCCCGATGACTGCAGTACAAAAGAGCACCAGTTTCGTATCCTACGTGATCATCATCTCCACTATGACTGAAGTGATACTTCCATCTTGACATCACACCCAATATACTATGATTCTCAATATACCCAGAAAGGCGTACACATAACCTGTTAAAGTCCCGGACGACTGTAGGCACTGCATTTTTACATATAAGTCCCGATGATGAGTCTCGTATGGAGACACTACCATTTTATTGTGGAAGCGCGGGGGAAACGGACGTCGGAAGGGAAGAGTCAAGAATTGACACATTGTTGGATTTAATTCGCTGGATTAGCTTCGGGTTCGCTTGTTGGACCTTCATTTCAAAACACATCCTTAGCCAAAACCAAAGCCCACACATCAAGCCCAATCCAATAATCAAAACATTTAAAACACATGTCAAAAATTAAAATAATTCTCCTAATTAAATCACATGCCTAAATTAAATAAATCAAATTAAATCACTTCCTAATTTAAATAAATCACATGCCTAAATTAAATAAATCTAAATAATTCATTTTCCTAATTAAATCAAATCATATCCCTAACTAAAAAAGAATAAATCAAATTAAATAAATCACTTCCCTGATTAAAATATTTTTCCTTATCACATACTAATTAAAATATATCTCACAATTAATGCACAAATCATTCTCCTTCCCAAACAAGGATAACCCCCATCCATTTGCCTATAAAAAGAACCCTTCACCAACACATTAAACCCTGGCCGATTCACACAAATAACCAAAAACAGAATTCATTCAACCCATTCGGCTCTCAATCCCCACTGCACACACAAAAGGAATCAATAAACCCTAAAACTAACTCATCAGCCCTCACGCAGCACTATCCATCTCTCTCACGCTAACACGCACAAGACAACAACAACCCTCTAATCTTCATCATCTCCCTACTCACACGACAACCAATTCAAACTCCATTCACGTACCCACCAAATTACCAATTCACGAAAGCCACCTGCCCCCGCATATTACACCAAAACCACTCACGTCAAAACCCTAGACCCGCACTCAGCATACACGCTCACATTCCACACACCAACAACCCTCACCTTCATCACGCCCTGACCAGCCCTTCAACATACTCAATTAGCAGCCCCCTTCACCACGTAGCCCACAAAACACAGCACACGCAGCCCCCCCTTTGACACCGTACGCGTGACAAAATATAATACCACAAACAGCCCTTCACGCCTGGACCCTCACAGCCCTCCATTACACCTAAACTGCACGCATAATGCCCCTACTGCATCCTCAAAACAGCCGCATATCACCCCTCAAAACCAGTCCAAACAGCCGCATATTACCATCCCATATTACCATCCCAACAACTGCACCTAAAAACTGCCCAAAAAATTCCCCGAATTAACCTAAAACTGCACCTAAAAAACTACCCAAAATAGTCTCCGAATTAACCCAAAACTGCCTCGAAAAAACCGCCAAAACAGTCCCCTAATTACCAAAAAACAGTGACCAAAAAATACAACAAAAACAGCAGTGAAACTGAGTGAAAACAGTAGCCCAGATAGTGAAACAGTGAGGAAAAACATTGGATTAGTGAACCAGAAAAGTTGCAGAGCATTCTCCCTTCCGACGGCCGTGTAACGCGCTTTCGAGAGACGACAAAAGAGGTTAGACATGAGGGCACGCTTTTTACTTATAATCTTTCGTTTCTTTTATTTATTTTAATATATTATCGCATGAGAGTCGTTTGTTGAGGCATGATGTGAATTTCGGATGAACGGAATGCGTGTTCTCTTTTATGGTATATCTGATGGAAACCCGGACATAAATTCCGTAGCCGAATCCGAATGGACGGTAGTGCGGTTTGCACTCGGGATACAACGCCACGTACTACTTGAGAGACACACGTATTTCATTTCATCCAACCATGTATTTGAGCATGATTAGGTTGCTAGTACGTTATTTATTTTTGTAAGGATGATTTAATCTAGTATGTTATTTAGTTATTTATTTTTAAGCATGATTAGTTATTTATTTTGCATTTGGAATGTGCATTATGTTTATGTTGTTATAGTTTTCCGCATTATATAATTGAAGCATGTTCGTGGGATTGCCGTGTGTCATTGTGTATTTGCCGTGGAGATAACTTACCTTTCAAGCATGCAAATTTAGACATAGGATTTGTGTTTATGAACATGAATTAGATATAGGTTGTTCCTGAGCATGTTGGATAGATTCGGTTAAGATATTGCACAAATCACATCATTACAATTGGCATAAGTAAGGGACCATTCCGAACCCAACGGTTTGAGGTCTTCCCTTGCGAGGGGTGCGTGCGGCCTTAAATCACATTTTCCTAGTTCACACTAGGTGGCGACTCCATGTTATTTCTCCGATTTAGTTCCCCGTGAGCTATTCTGTACTCCCAACTAGGCCGCGAGCCTAGAACAGTATCGCCGATTTCTGTGTCCCACAGTCTGGCGACTCCACTGGGGATAGAGAATCAGCCCCGAAATAATATCTTGTAATATTATGATTTATGCTTTAAGTTAACCGTGTCTATTGTGGGTTGAGGTGGTTTAATCAAAGGCACTTTTAAGGCTAGGTAATGGTTTGGTGTCTTCCTTCACTCACTACCTTTCTATAAGGAAAAGTTGTGAAGGCACCTAGATAATCATCTTCTCGTAGCCTACTGTGATGGACAAATTTGGAGGACTCGTTGTTTATTCCTGACACCAAGCGATAAGAGCCTAAGAGGCTTGGGTACTTAAGAGAGCCTCGCTCCACCCTCCCTCTGGGGAATCTACAACGGGAAATTCATTTGACAGTCAGTCACACACCATAGCTTGTTGGAACGTACCTTAGTGTTAAAAAAGGTGTGCTCACTTGGTCGCTCGAACCCTTGAGTGGGGAGTCCTAGTTGTGAGCAATCCTTCGTCAAAGAGAGCCTTTGTCTATACCCCTATAAAACTGTGTGTGACCTGTAGTTGTAGGACTAATAAAGACTATTCCTTTATATTTGCGTTTAGGTTCATCGTCATTTGGATTCAGTTGGACTTTTTGTCATGAGGTATGGGCTTGTTGGGCCATTTAAACTGGGATGAGTCTGTGCTTTATGGCAATTGGGCTAAAAGCTTCTAAAATGCCGATGGGCCATTTTTTGTTTAGGCCTCGTATCATTTGACGTTGTTTAGCCATGTTATCACAAAGTGTAAACTTGTTGAGCCTTTTCAACAGGGACAAGTTTGCACCGTGTAATAGTATGATTGAATGCTTTAAAATGATAATGGGCCGACTTATATATTCCATGCATCGCACGCATCTCATGCATACACGCATCATGTTAACCCCGTGTCTTAAAAGCCATCATAGATATCCGTTTGGTTAGGAAAAAGAAGACTTGTCAAATAAGAGTTTAGCAAACATGGATATTGGGGAAAAGGAAACCGAGAAATAGAGAAATTTACGGCAAAGATAGAAAGACCATTGTGAAAAAATAAAGAAAAAAAATGAAAAAAAATGAAAAATAAAATAAAAAAGAGACAAAAAAAGAAAAAAAAAATTGTTTGTTTTTAGTCCTTGATAGTTAGACATAAGTCCGATGATGAAATTGATTGCTTTAGGGAGAAACCTTAGAAATGATAAACCTTTGACGTGCTTTTATCTGATACTTTGAGTGATTGATCTATGTTAGACTCGTAAGCGCTTCACTATAGGTTCTTAGCAATGAAAACCTGAGTAGTCGGCAAGGTGACTAGTTGAAGAAATTATAGGTCGGTGAATGACCGTTTGCTGGTATGGTTGAAAATAAAAGAAAAGTCTCTAAAGAAAAGAATTGAACCACCTATAACCGATAAGCGTGAAGCTACCCATGGGCGAGTATTAGGACCACCATGAGGAGAAATGCTACCTTAAAGGGTGGGTGTGTTGAAAAAAAAGAAAGAAAAAAAAAAGAAAGAAAAAAAAAAGAAGTTTAAAATGAAAAGAAAAAAGAAAGAGACAAAAGAGAAAGAAAACCATACCACATTGAGCATCAAAAAAGCAACTGCAGGCATAATTGAGACATCTAGGTTGGTTTGACCCATCGATCCCGATTTTTGAAATGAAATCATTGAGTTGGCTTACTTAAGGATCAAGCTGTGAAATAACCTTTGCACACACACACACTGTGAGTCTCGCTTAGATCATTTATTCAAAGACTTGGATTCGAGTTGCATCGAGTGTTTTGAAGGTTCTCTGGTTTCATTACTGAGCATTCTTTGAGGGCAATAATATGTGTAACTATTGGGACTATTTCGTAGAATGTGATATAGTATGATGATATGGAATGCCACATCACGTGGTTCACCTTGACCTATTACAAGCAGCGAAGAGTAGAAAGCTAAATCAAGACTGAGGTCCACCAGTCTACCACCCCGTAAATAAGGGAAACAATAAGATCTTGAGCCATGAGACAAAAGAGAACCAACCAATCACCAGAAGAGAACTGGCAGAAGGAAATTGCAAGCAGACCACCAAAGACTTTTGTAGGCAAGAAGCACCAAAGAGCACAAGGAAGACCTAACCCATGAGAATAGGAAACACAATCATGCATGCATGCATACACGTCATATACACGCAATCTTTGTCTTGTTTTTGTTCACAGGTTTTAAAGAAAAGGAGAAAGCGGCAAATGCAAGCCAACTAGAAACAGCAACATAGCATCAGTTTTAGGGATGAGTCTCAGGGTCGAGGCACACATCAGTATCAGTTTAGGGGATGAGTCCTAGGGCCGATGCCCACATCAGTATCAGTCTGGGGGCGAGGCCCACATCAGTATCAGTCATAGGGCCGAGGCCCACATCAGCATCAGTTTTGGGGATGTGTCCCAAGGCCGAGGCCCACATCAGCATCAGTTTTGGGGATGAGTCTCAGGGCTGAGGCCCACGTCAGCATCAGTTTTAGGGATGAGTCCCAGGGCCGAGGCCCACATCAGCATCAGTTTCGGGGATGAGTCCTAGGGCCTTGACCCACATCAGCATCAGTTTCGAGGATGAGTCCTAGGGTCGAGGCCCACATCAGCATCAGTTTTGGGGATACGTCCTAGGGTCGAGGCCCACATCAGTATCAGTTCAGGGCGAGGCCCACATAAGTATCAGTTTGAGGGCGAGGCCCACATAAGTATCAGTCTGGGGGCGAGGCCCACATCAGTATCAGTTCAGGGTTGAGGCCCACACATCATCAATGTCATTTTTGGGATGTGTCCCAGGGTCGAGGCCCACATCAGTATCAGTTTTGGGGATGAGTCCCAGGGTTGAGGCCCACACATCATCAGAAAGCCATGAATGGCACTCCGAGAATGGAGCACATTTCGAGAATGAACAAGCCGGGAATGGCACTCCGAGAATGGAGCACAGTTCAAGAATGAACAAGCTGGGAATGGCACTCTGAGAATGGAGCACATTTCGAGAATGAACAAGCTGGGAATGACACTCCGAGAATGGAGCAAGGTTCGGGAATGAACAAGCCAGGAATGGCACTCCGATAATGGAGCACGGTTCGGGAATGAACAAGCCGGGAATGTCACTCCGAGAATGGAGTAAGGTTCGGGAATGGACCACCTCACAGCATGGTTCGAGAACGAACCATCACATCATCAGTATTAGTCTTGTCGGGTATATCACTCTGGGGGCGAGGCCCTCATCATTATCAGTAGCAGTCTTGCCTGGTATGGCACTATGGGGGCAAGGACCACATCATTATCAGTATCATTCTGGCCGGGTATGACACTTTAGGGGCGAGTCCCACATCAAACATCAATATCAGTTTTGCCGGGTATGGCACTCCGGGTATGGAGACACATCATCAGCTTTGCCGGGTATGGAGACATCAGTTTCAGTTTTGCCGGGTATGGAGACACAGCATCAGTTTTGCCAAGTACGACACTCCGGGTATGGAGATATCACAGCGACGCCTCGGGTATGGGGTTTAGCATGCCAGGTACGGCACTCCGGGTATGGAGACACATCCGCATCAGTATCATTTTTGCCAGGTACGGCACTCCGGGTATGGAGATATCACTGCGACGCCTCGGGTATGGGGTTTAGCATGCCAGGTACGGCACTCCGGGTATGGAGACACATCCGCATCAGTATCATTTTTGCCAGGTACGGCACTCCGAGAATGGAGATATCACTGCGAAGCCTAGGGTATGGGGTTTAGCATGCCAGGTACGGCACTCCAGGTATGGAGACATCACTGCGGCACTCTAGGTATGGAGACACAACTGCGACACCTCGGGTATGGGGTTTAGCACGCCAGGTACGGCACTCCGGGTATGGAGATATCACTGGAGCACTCTAGGTATGGAGACGCAACTGCGACACCTCGGGTATGGGGTTTAGCACGCCAAGTACGTCACTGCGGGTATGGAGATATCACTGCGACACTCTAGGTATGGAGACGCAACTGCGACACCCTAGGTACGGGGTTTAGCATGCCAGGTACGACATGTGGACTATTGTGGACTATCGCGACACCCTAGGTATGGGGTTTAGCACGCCAGGTACAGCATGTGGACTATTGTGGACTACCGTGACACTCTAGTTACGGGGTTTAGCACGCCAGGTACGGCATATGGACTATTGTGGACTACCGCGACACCCTAGGTATGGGGTTTAGCATGCCAGGTACGGCATGTGGACTATTATGGACTATTATGGACTACCGTGACACCCTAGGTACGGGGTTTAGCACGCCAGATATGGCATGTGGACTATTGTGGACTATTGTGGACTACCGCGACACCCTAGGTACGGGGTTTAGCACGCCAGGTACGACATGTAGACTATCGTGGAATATTTTGGACTACCGCGACACCCTAGGTAGGGGGTTTAGCACGTCAGGTACGGTATGTGGACTATTATGGACTATTGTGGACTACCGCGACACCCTAGGTACGGGGTTTAGCACACCAGGAATGGCACATCATCAATTCAGTTTAGAGCAACAGGCAAGCCAGGTGGCAGCTGGCGAGCTAGGTAAGTGAAAATGCAGTGCAGGTACTTTGATAGGATTTTCATTGTCACACACTGTACAAGTCCCATCAAAGTGGGGGCGACTGTAGGCACTGTATTTTTGCATATAAGTCCTGATGATGAGTCTCGTATGGAGACACTACCTCTTTAATTATGGGAGCCGCGGGAAACGGACGTCGGAAGGGAAGAGTCAAGAATTGACACATTGTTGGATTTAATTCACTGGATTAGCTTCGGGTTCGCTTGTTGGACGTTCGTTTCAAAACACATCCTTAGCCCAAAACCAAAGCCCACATATCAAGCCCAATCCAAATAATTAAAACATTTAAAACACATGTCACAAATTAAAATAATATCATTCCTAATTAAATCACATGCCTAAATTAAATAAATCAAATTAAATCACCTCCCTAATTTAAATAAATCACATGCCTAAATTAAATAAATCTAAATAATTCACCTTCCTAATTAAATCAAATCATATCCCTAACTAAAAAAGAATAAATCAAATTAAATCAGATCACTTCCCTAATTAAAAGATTTTTCTTTATCATATACTAATTAAAAAATATCTCATAATTAATGCACAAATCCTTCTCCTTCCCAAACAAGGATAACCCTCATCCATTTGCCTATAAAAAGAACCATTCACCAACACATTAAACTCTGGCCGATTCACACAAATAAACAAAAACAGAATTCATTCAACCCATTCGGCTCCCAATCCCCGCTGCACATACAAAAGGAATCAATAAACCCTAAAACCTAACTCATCAGCCCTCACGCAGCACTATCCCTCTCTCTCACGCTAACACGCACAATACAAAAACAACCCCATAATCTTCATCAGCTCCCTACTCACGCGAAAACCAATTCAAACTCCATTCTCGTACCCATCAAATTACCAATTCACGAAAGCCACATGCCCCCGTATATTGCACCCAAAACCACTCACGTCAAAACCCTAGACCTGCACTTAGCACACACGCTCACATTCCACGCACCAACAACCCTCACCTTCATCACGCCCTGACCAGCCCTTCAACATACTCAAATTAGCAGCCCCCTTCACCACGTAGCCCACAAACCACAGCACGCGCAGCCCCCCCTTTGACACCTTACGCGTGACAAAATATAATACCACAACCAGCCATTCATGACTGGACCCTCACAACCCTTCATTGCCTCCTAAACTACACGCATAATACCCCTACTGCATCCTCAAAATAGCCGCATATCACCCCTCAAAACTAGTCCAAATAGCCGCATATTACCACCTCGAATTAACCCAAAACTGCACCTAAAAAATTGTCCAAAACAGTCCCCGAATTAACCCAAAACTGCACCTAAAAAACTGCCCAAAACAGTCCCGGAATTAACCCAAAACTGCCTCGAAAAACCGCCGAAACAGTCCCCTAATTACCAAAAAATATTGACCAAAAAATACAACAAAAACAGCAGCGAAACGGAGTGAAAAAAGCAGCCCAGACAGCGAAACAGCGAGGAAAAACATTGGATTAGTGAACCAGAAAAGTTGCAGAGCATTCTCCCTTCCGACGGCAGTGTAACGCGCTTTCGAGAGACGAAAAAAGAGGTTAGACCTGAGGGCACCCATTTTACTTATTATCTTTCGTTTCTTTTATTTATTTTAATATATTATCGCATGAGAGTCGTTTGTTGAGGCATGATGTGAATTCCGGATGAACGGAATGCGTGTTCTCTTTGTGGTATATCGGATGGAAACCCGGACGTAAATTTTGTAGCCGAATCTGAATGGACGGTAGTGCAGTTTGCACTCGGGATACAACACCACGTACTACTTGAGAGACACACGTATTTCATTTCATCCAACCATGTATTTGAGCATGATTAGGTTGCTAGTTCGTTATTTATTTTTGTAAGCATGATTTAGTCTAGTATGATATTTAGTTATTTATTTTTAAGAATGATTAGTTATTTATTTTGCATTTGGAATTTGCATTATGTTTATATTGTTATTTGTTTTCCACATTATATAATTGAAGCATGTTCATGGGATTGCCGTGTGTTATTGTGTATTTGCCGTGGTGATAACTTACCTTTCAAGCATGCAAATTTAGACATAGGATTTGTGTTTATGAACATGAATTAGATATAGGTTGTTCCTGAGCATGTTGCATAGATTCGGTTAAGATATTGCACAAATCACATCATTACAAGTGGCATAAGTAAAGGACCATTCCGAACCCAATGGTTTGAGGTCTTCCCTTGCGAGGGGTGAGTGCGGCCTTAAATCACATTTTCCCAGTTCACACTGGGTTGCGACTCCATGTTATTTCTCCGGTTTAGTTCCCCGTGAGCTATTTTGTACTCCCAACTAGGCCGCGAGCCTATAACAGCATCACCGATTTCTGTGTCCCACAACGACCAAAACCAAATTATATTGATTGTCGCAAGTATTAACGATGCAAGTCTCAGGTTAAGACCAAATACACCTACCCTGATTCGGACTTCCATAGACATATAGTCATACTGCCAATGGAATTCTAAGGGGTCTATCCAGAGAGAAGTTGTTTCTGTACCATCGGTAAACACAACCTCTTATTACACTTGCATGAGTATCCTATACCCAAATATATGAGAACTATGCCATTATGATCCCACAACGTGCACAAGTGTAATACTAGTATATTCCGCATTATCGATGTCCAATCTCGATAATACTACGACTATGGATATTTAATGATTAAACCTTCGTGGATTGATATTATCTCATATCATCTCAATCCGGAACTAATCATAATGACCTTTCATCATTTATACATCTTGGTAATCTAATTACAAATGATAAAAGAGCAATTTCCTTTGTCACATAGTTAATTTGTACAACAACACCATGATCTGTACAAATAGTTATGTTATGGGTCATAATTGTCCAACATTAATGATATGTATATATTAGACAAAGACCCCAGGATTTACAATATAGTCCGCAGTTACAAAGTAGTTTGTAATAGACATTGGGTAGCACCACTATAAGTTGTTTATTCTCAAATAAAGTTCCTGGTCAAGATTTACTAACACGGGTTGGTTAGTTAAATCCGCTGAGACCAATACATGTCATATATTGAGACTTGGTTTGATGGTTTATCCCAATGAACTATGAGTCTTGGGAGACTCGTAAGACATGTAGGTATTTATATTGGATAAACATTGAACGACTTACTGAAGATTCTTAATATATGGTACATCAACGTCAATAAGAATCTTCTCGGGTTGAGTAGCATAGTGGTCCTTCGACTTGAGATACCACTGTGGATATATGAGATATCCTCCACCCTTTGATGCAGTCAGTCACCGATCTATTTAGATCAGACATTCGCATGTTCTTGGGTGTAGATAATTCTCATGATTTCTTGTGCGTATCAAGAAAGGATCTGTTAGTTCTTGTACAGAGCATATGTATTCATTATGGAATTAGCAATTTTTAAATCCATGGGCCCGTGGTACACTATAGAAATGACTTCTAAGTGTTATTAAGAGATTGCTAATAGAATCATTGATTGGATATAACTATAAATATTGAGACATATTTCGATGTATAAATGATATAGTGGATTGGCGCTAGAGCAAGTGGGATAAATTGTTAGGGTTGGTGCTCGGAGTGCCAATCCAGAACGTTTTATATCTCGATTCATGAATGCGAACAAGTCATTTTTTCCATATTATTACTTGCTTAATGGTTGTACCTCTTATTTTTATACGTATTCGATCTAATTACGATTAGATTGAAACTAAATATGATTTAATGATATGTATATATTAGACAAAGACCCATTGATTTATAATGTAGTGCGGCAGTTACAAAGTAGTTTGTAATAGACATTGGGTAGCACCACTATAAGTTGTTTATTCTCAAATAAAGTTCATGATCAATATTTACTAACACATGTCGGTCGGTTAGTTAAATCCGTTGAGACCAATACATGTCATATATTGAGACTTGGTTTGATGGTTTATCCCAATGAACTATGAGTCTTGGGAGACTCGTATAGACATGTAGGTATTTATATAGGATAAACATTGAACGACTCACTGAAGATTCTTAATAGATGGTACATCAACGTCAATTAGAATCTTCTCGGGTTGAGTAGCATAGTGGTCCTTTGACTTGAGATACCACTGTGGATATATCAGATATATTCCACACTTTGATAGCAGTCACGTCACCGATCTATTTATATCAGAACTCCATCTGTTCTTTGGGTGTGGATTGATTCTCATGATATCCTGTGCGTATCAAGAAAGGATCCGTCAGTTCTGTGTACGAGCATAGGTATTCATTATGGAATTAGAAATCTGTTAAATCCATAGGCTGTGGTACACTATAGAAATGAGTTCTAAGTGTTATTAAGAGATTGCTAATAGAATCATCGACGGGATTATACCTATAGTGATTTGAAGTTTATATCTATATCTCTGGGATAATCCGGATACCTGAGACAGATGGATTATACGTATTCGATGACCTCATCTTGTATGATTCAACGATTTTATTTGTGGTCGTCATAATTTACGGGTGGGTAGATTATGGACACGAAATTGGTTTTCATGACGGATATACCTGAATCTAGAGAGTCTCAGTAGTGAAATATACTCGTAGAACACTAGGGTAATTTTTTTAAATAATATTGATTATTTATAAATCGTTTAACAGTTAAACGATAAGATACATGCTTAAAGGTTTTTCTAGTCATTTCTTAGTTAATGTGTATTTGGATTTAATACATGATTTTATTAAATACACATTAATTAATTGTCAAATAAAGTATTTGACACATGTCACAAATATATGTATTATGGAATATTTAAAGTAAATATAATACATATATTTAGATATTTATTTTAGATAATTATCTAATTATTTAATTATTTAATAATTAGAATTATTTATTACATTTATCTTTTACATTTATCTTTATTATGATTATGGTTGGAGATGCATTATTTTAATTGGTGCACTTGTAGGATTACATTTAAAATTGTAGTGTACAACTTGAATAAGTAATCTAAGCATTAATTAATTAATAAGAAATTGAAGCAAAATTACGTCATTCTCCCTTGTATATCCGGCCATGTAACCCTAAGTATATAAGGGTTTCTTTTTCATTTGCTTCATGATTCTAAGCTTTCAAAACACAAAACATAAGAGACTTGAGAGGAAAAAGAAAAGAAACCAAGAATGAAGTGAAGAAAACTTACAAATTAGTAAGTAATTTCAACTTTTCTTTAGAAGGAAAAATATTTCTTTTGTTCTTGGCTACAACATATGTTATTCAATTATTTCTCTACTCTCTTTTGTTTTGGTTATGAAGTTTGGAAGCTTGAATGAAAGATGTATGCATGTATATAAACAAAGTTTGCTTATTAATGGTTAATAAGCACACTTTTGGTCATTAGATGACTTGGTTGCCATTCTAGAGTTATTAGGCCACTCAATGATGACCTAGAATTATTCTTGAGTTGTTTCAAAGTGGTGAGACTTGTTTGGTGTTGTAGAGATTTGATTAAAGTGTTGGATTGCGTTAATTTTGGTTAATTTGAATAATTTAAGAATTAGGGTTTCTAACCTAAACCAAAATTGGGGCTTTTCGTATATATTTTGTATTTTGGTGTATATAAGATATACAAATCAGTTTTGAATTGATTAGAAATCATCTAAGCTTGTTTTAACAAGATTGGACCAAAATGATCAAAATGCAAAGTTTGTGGGTTTCTCGGCAATTTCAATACAATATGATTTTTCAGTTTCTTAAATCATTTCGGTAGTGATTTGGAATCACCTAATTATGTATTTGATAAATTAGGACTAAAATGATTAAAATGTAAAATTTTGGGGCCTTTTGGTAATTACTGAAAAATCTGGAAAAAAATTTTAGAATTCTTTTTTTCATGTATATTTGATGTAAAAATCATTTTGGTTGTGATTGGAAATCACCTAAGCTTATTTTGAACAACTTAAGACTAAAATGATGAAAATGGAAAATTTTGGGGCTTTACGGTAATTTAATGAAATTATGATTTCTAGGTTAAATGTTCTGTTTTGAGTATTGAGTGATTAAAATAAATAATTTTATTTTAATTACCCAAGAAAAATTAAAGAAATCGAAAAATTTGATTTTCTCGCATTCCGCTGCGTTACCAGGGTAATCCGCCCAAAAACCCCAACAAAAATGGTATCAGAGCGAGTCTGATTCTTGGCCCATGATATGATTAGCCCTTTAAATTTGATATTTAGTCTAATCTTTGCTTGATACATGCATATGTTATTTAATTTGATTAAATAAAGGTGTATGACACTTTATGGAATATCCCCGCTAAATAAGGCATTAAAGTAACTTGTATATGAATACTTATTTCTTGGTCCGCCTTGTCAGTGTGGATGTGAATGTTTTCTTCATGTTGTAGTTGTATCGTGCCAAAACTGTGTAGTTATGGCTGATGGTAGTTCATTTGCGCCGGTAGAACTTATATGATAAGAGACAAATTCAAGTGAAAGTGGAAATCCTGAACGTGCCAAAGCTGTCATGACTACATCAGTAACTTGAGTTTGTCATTGACAAGTGAAGCCTTGATATTCCTCATGTGAACATGCCAAAGCTGTCACAACGAGAAACGATCAGGACCAAAATCAGAAGTCACAGTAAGTGCGATTGACAATGAGTTGTCTACCTGTGAATATACGTAGGCGAGAACGTACCAACACTGTGAGTCGAAATATATTCATAGGGTCCACTTCTCACTATGGAATTCAATTTAATTATTACATTCTGGTTTTTCGTTGGGGATTACGGTATTACGTAAAATAGTGGGAGGCACTGCTAAGTTAAAAATCCATGACTAAAGCAGTGTGTAATATTATGAAAATTACCGCTTATGTTTTATTTATTCTATTGTGTATATAGAATTAAACTTCTTATCCACTGTATTCATATTATTTATATATGTTTTCTGACCTAACTTATGGTTGAAGTTTTCGAGAATAGGTTCTAGATATCAATAGACATGGATATAATTAGATTAGTCTAAACTATCGGGAACTATTATTCCATTTTTCTTGGAAAAACAAGATGGTTAGTGACTTAGTTTCTAAGTCACAATAGATAATCTAGATAGATCTCTGTTTTAGGATATAATTCTTTAGAGAGAATATTTTCTTCTGTAGTAAGAATTGACATGAATTAGTTCATGTCTCGAGATTCTTTACTGGCATTAAGAAAACCCCATTTAGTAATTGTTTATCCAATAATGACAATTCTTAGCTTTAGTGACCTTTAGAGGTAATGTGTCTGACACAGTTTACTGATCAATTATTTGCAATTGTTGTGAATAGTTGAAGGCAAATTATAAAGCTAAAGAAAGGAGATGTGTATAGTTATGTATAGAAAATATTAATTCTCATAATATGACAACTATAGGTATTGGATACTGAATCTCCCATCTAGTTATTTAAAATATTGTTTAATGATTGTTTTGATATTTGATATCAGAACTTGCGACTATTGGATAGTTATTTGTTCTATATAAACATTTGTTACATATTTTAATACGACTAGTAGTGTCATTGATGAAGAGATAAACATTAAGAAAAATATTCGGTTAAGTAAATAACTTAGAACAATGCTTTATGAGTTTTTATCACTTAAGCATTAGATGCTTATTCCATATGGTAAATGATGGTCTGATATGAGATCACACCACATATCCTTATCCATTTAATGAATATTGTATTCGGGAATGTGATTAAATATCATTTAATTAATGATTGTCATTGGACCATAAGATTTATTGAACTAATACATTAGATGTATGAAGTTTAATGAATTGTAAATCGCTAAAGTTAGTTTTCTTCACTTTGTAACTTAGTCAATGAATTGTCATGGCTTAGTTACAGAACACATATTGAATGTCTTGAAAATGTTCGAGAACTTTCAATATGTTTCTGATGAAATGCGGATAGAATATTTTGACTGGTTCAAAGATATTCGATCTGAAGTTTTGAAAACTGTATGTTTAAAATTCATTATGAGTGATGAGCGGAAAATATATCAATATTTACCACCCCTTTTACTTAATATTTTGTATGGTTTCTCAAGTTTTATGAACGTTTTGATGTGTTTTAGTTCATTTTGTAGATAAAATAAAATCGGGACTCAATGGAATCAATCTGGAAGAAATGTGAAACAAATAAGGGCAAAAACTAGACTTGACATTTGGATTTTGGAGGTTGGAAACTTGAAATGACGTTCTAACGAAGTACAATTTCGAAAATTTCAGCTTTGCGTAATTTTATATTTAGGCCATAATATTTTACTCCGATATCGGATTTAGGTGATTCAGGTTCCAGATGAAAGACAACTCAAAAATCTACAACTTCTATGTTCATAAGAATTTCAAATTCTGAAGTTTTCAAGACCGAAAGTGATGAAAAATCCAAAGTATGTAATGTGTAATTATTAAAGTCATTATCAAAAATAAAATAAAAAATGGAAAATGACAATTTACAATTTACAATTGTCAAACTTCCACCAAACATGCATCTTTGGTGGAGTATTTGGTGCCATATTTGGTGGCATGTTTGGTGGAGAAATTTGTGGAGGTGAAATTTTGCCTATAAATAGAGCTTGATTTCATTTGTAAATTTCATACTTTCCTTCATGTTTCTCTTAAGAAACTTGAGGATTGTATCTTGTATGTTTATTTTCTGTATTTTAATTATGTATTTTTATTTTTAGTAATAATAGTTTGTGTATTTTTACTTTCTTTTATGTTTAGTAATTAATTTCCGCTGGGGGAAATGTGAAACCTTTAATATGATAAGGTAGATTAATCTCACTTAATTTATAATATAGAAATTGTAATTTAATAATATGGATTAATGTTGATACCGCCTATATGGCTGGTTTTATTTATTTGACATAATGTGACACCGCCTATATGGTCTGTCTTTAGGTGACAGATGATTACCGCCTATATGGCTGGTTTATGGACAAATAATAACACTGCCTTTATGGCTGGTTTGACCTAACTGGATAACACTGACAATTTCTATATTATAATAAAGTGAGATTTCTACATTTGAAATATAAAAGGCGGATCCCATAACCCCAATATTTTAATTTTATTCTAGGGAAGTGATGAAGCAGTGTAGGACACAGAACTTGACGACGCTGTTCCAGGCTCGCGGCCCGGTTGGGAGTACGGAATAGCCCGCGGGGGAACTAAACCGGAGAAATAACATGGAGTCGCCACCCGGTGTGAATCGGGACAAAGATTTAAGGCCGCACTCACCCCTCGCAAGGGAAGACCTCAAACCGTTGGGTTCGGAATGGTCTCTTACTTATGTCACTTGTGATAATATGATTTGTGCAATAAACTAACCGAATTTATTCAACATTCATGCTCAAGGGTAATCTACGTCTAGTATGCATTCATCAAAATAACTCCTAATCTAAGTTTGCATGCTCGAAAATAAGTCTTTAAACGGCAAACACGCAATATCACACAATGAGCACATTGAGCCATTAAACCAAAATAAACAAATAAGTATTTAAACATAATCATAAACTAAACAAAATACCATGCATAAAATAACATAATCATGCTTGAAAATAAACAATAAACTAGACTACATCATCCTTTAAATAACAACTAAATAATCTACGAACTACATCATGCTCAAACACAAGTTTGGATGAGACGAAATACGTGTCTCTTAAGTGGTACGTGGCGTTGTATCCCGAGTACAAACCGCACTACCGTCCATTCGGATTCGGCTACGGAATTTACGTCCGGGTTTCCATCCTATATACCACAAAAGGGAACACATATTCCACTCATCCAACAGTCACATCATGCCTCAAACGACTCTCATGCGATAATATTTCTAAAATAAATAAAATAAACGAAAGATAATAAATAAAAGGGTGCCCTCAGGTCTAACCTCTTTTGTCGTCTCACGAAAGCGCATTACACGGCCGTCGGAAGGGTTGATGTTCCGCAACTTTTCTGGTTCACCAATCCAATGTTTTTCCTCGCTGTTTCGCTGTCTGGGCTGCTGGTTTCACTCCGTTTCACTGCTGTTTTTGTTGTATTTTCTGGTCACTGTTTCTTGCTAATTTAGGGAACTGTTTTGGTGCGGTTTTAAGGGGTTTGAGTTGCGGTTTTTTGGTGATTTCTGGGGGAATTTCTGGACAGTTTTCAGTGCAGTTTTGGGGCTGTTTGGGGGGTATTTTCAGGGGTTAATTCTGCGGCAAACTGGACAGTTTAGTGGGCAATGTGCGTGTGGTGCAGGGGGCTGAGCAGTGCGTGAGTTGAAGGCTTGGTTAAGGGTGTTGATGGCTTGCGCGTTCAGTGTGGGTGAGGGGTAGTTAACGTGGTGTGTTCAGTGGGTGAAGGGCAGTTGACGTGGTGCGTTGTGGTGGTGAATATGTGCGTGGCTTGGCTGAACGTGTTGAGGATTCTGTGGGGCTGATGAGGGCTAGGCGTGAAGGGGGACTGGTGGCTAAGCGTGAAGGGTTTTATGTGGAGTTGGTAGGTGCGTGAGTGGGTAGGTGGCTAGGCGTGAAGGATGAGGGGGGGAGTGAGGGCTGTTGAAGTGAAGGGGCTATGTACGTGAATTTGTGGCTGGTCAAAAGGGGCTGAACGTGAATTTGTGGCAAGGGGCTGTTGGCGTGTTGGGGACGTGAGAATTGAGTGAAGGTTGAGGGGCTGTTGAAAGGGGTCTTATGAGCTGTGAAAGGGCAGGTTTTTGGATTAAAGGCGTGTGGTTTCATGGTTGATGAAGGAGGGCTGAGTGTGTTGTGTGAGGTGGCTTAGGTTTGTTTGAGAGAGGGGGTTAGCCGAATGAGTGAAGATGTGTTTTTTTTTTTTTTGTGAGAATCAGCCAGGGTTGAATATGTGGGTTAAGGGTTCTTTTTATAGGCCAAGGGAGGGGGTTTACCTTATTGGAGAAGGAATAGAATTTGCGATTAATTGGGAGATATTTTTAATTATTATGTGATAGGGAAAATCTTTAATTAGGGGAATTGATTTGATTTGTTCTTTTTAATTAAGAATATGATTTATTTAAATTGGTAGGTGATTTAATTAAATTAGGAATGTGATTTATTTTAATTAGGAATGTTATTTATGGAATTTAATTTGAATCTTTTAATTTGGGAAATGAATTTAATTTGTGACATGTGTTTTAATTTAATTTAATTGGATTTATTTAGTTTAGGAAAGTGATTTAATTTAATTTAAGTTTAATTTAATTGGTTTTAATTTAATTTGTGACATGCATTTTAAATGTTTTAATTATTTTGGATTGGGCTTGGTGTGTTTAAAAACAGAGGTCCAACAAGCGAACCCGAAGCGAAACAAGCGAGTTAAATCTGACAAAATGCTAATTTCCAACTTTACCCTTCCAACGCCCGTTTCCCGCGGCCTTCACAACTAAAGAGGTAGTGTCTCCATACGAGACTCAGCATCGGGCTTATATGCAAAAATGCAGTGCCTACAGTCGCCCCCACTTTGATGGGACTTGTGCAGTGTGTGACAATGACAATCCTATCAAAGTACGTGCAATGCATTTTCACTTACCTGGCTCGCCAGCTGTCACCTGGTTTGCCTGTTGCTCTGAACTGAATTTGATGATGTGGTGAGGTGCCGCGACCTCGAGGTTCAACCCTGCAAGATGCTGCGATCTCTAAGAATCACTACCGAACTGAACTGATATGATGGCGAGGCGCTTCGACCCCTGGGCTTTATTCCAGAACCATCTGTGGACTTTGTTCCCGAGTTGTGTAGAGAGCGGGATTTGTTCCCTGGCTTTGTTCCCGTTGTGTTGAATGTGATGGCGAGGTGCCTCGACCTTTGGGCTTTGTTCCCGAACCATATGTTGGCTTTGTTCCCTGGGCTTTGTTCCCGAACTGAATGTGATGGCGAGGTGCCTCGACCTCTGGGTTTTGTTCCCGAACCACATGTTGGCTTTGTTCCCTGGGCTTTGTTCCCGAACTGAATGTGATGGCGAGGTGCCTCAACCTCTAGGCTTTGTTCCCGAACCACCGAATGTGAACTGTGCTGATGATGAAGTGTGCCCTCGACCCTGGGACGCATCCCGAAACTGCAACTGATGTGTGGGCCCTCGACCCTGGGACACATCCTAAAAGTGATGATGAATGAAAACCTGGCTCGCCAGCTGCCACCTGACTTGCCTGTTGTTTTGAACTGAATTGATATGGTGGCGAGATGCCTCGACCTCTGGGCTTTGTTCCCGAACCACTGAATATGAACTGTGTTGATGATGCAGTGGGCCCCCGACCCTGGGACGCATCCCGGAACTGCAACTGACAACGGGGGCACCTCGACCCAATACCGCTGACAAAGTGGGCCTCGCCCTTAAGCTGATGATGTAGTGGGTCCTCGACCATGGGACGCATCCCGAAACTACAACTGATGATGCAGTGGGCCCTCGACCCTATGACGCATCCCGAAACTGCAACCGACAACGGGGGCACCTCGACCCTGGGCACCTCGACGCAATACCGCTGACAAAGTGGGTCTCGCCCTCAAACTGATGATTTAGTGGGTCCTCGACCCTGGGACGCATCCCGAAACTACAACTGATGATGCAGTGGGCCCTCAACCCTGGGACACATCCTGGAACTACAACCGATAACGGGGGCACCTCGACCTTGGGCACCTCGACCCAATACCGCTGACAAAGTGGGCCTCGCCCATATGCTGATGATGTAGTGGGTCCTCAACCCTGGGACGCATCCCGGAACTACAACTGATGATGCAGTGGGCCCTCGACCCTGGGACGCCTCCCGGAACTGTAACTGACAACGGGGGCACCTCGACCCTGGGAACCTCGACCCAATACCGCTGACAAAGTGGGCCTCGCCCTCAAACTGATGATGTAGTGGGTCCTCGACCCTGGGACGCATCCCGGAACTACAACTGATGATGCAGTGGGCCCTCGACCCTGGGACGCATCCCGGAACTGAAACCGACAACGGGGGCACCTCGACCTTGGGACGCATCCCAATACCACTGACAATGGGGGCCTCGCCCTCAAACCGATGATGTAGTCGGTCCTCAACCCTGGGACACATCCCGGAACTACAACTGATGATGCAGTGGGCCATCGACCCTGGGACGCATCCCGGAACTGCAACCGACAACGGGGGCACCTCGACCCTGGGACGCATCCCAATACCGCTGACAATGGGGGCCTCGCCCTCAAACCGATGATGTAGTGGGTCCTCGACCCTGAACTGGTACTGATGCGGGCCTCGCCCTCAACTGATACTGATGTGGTCCTCGCCCCAAACTGATACTGATGTGGGCTTCACCCCATACTGATACTGATGCGCGCCTCGCCCCCAAACTCATACTGATGTGGGCCTCGCCCCCAAATTGATGCTGATGTGGGCCTCACCCCAGACTGATACTGATGCGGGCCTCGCCCCCAAACTGATACTGATGTGGGCCTCGCCCTCAGACTAAATATGATGTGGGCCTCGACCCCAGACTGAAACTGATATGGGCCTCGCCCCAAACTGATACTGATGTGGGCCTCACCCCTATGCTGATACTGATATGGGCCTCGCCCCAAAATACATCTGTGAAGAAATGATGGAACAAGATTCAGGGCAAATACAAGAGCAAATGTGGGAGCATAACAAAAATCTCATGACACCAGATGATACATCACAGCAATGTTGAGTACATATCAAAGACACTGCCCAGAAGCTTGACAGAATGGCACAACCATTCAAAGTCAAGCACCATACGAGACCTCTTGATTTTCTTTCTTTCTTTTCAGAACCGCTCAAAGCTACAAGGTGTAAAAAGGTGGCATGAGCACTGCACCAGGAAAAATCCTTTTGGCCACCTCATTTTTAGAAAAGACGCTGGAAAAATAATGCACATGGCATTGTCATTTCCAGGACGTCCAAAACCACACTGAAGCCTCCTTGAAGGATGATCTTCAATCACGTCCGGCTGAAGACATTAAATTTAGTGCTCGTGGGGAGGCAACCCATGTAATTTTTTATTTTTATTTAAATTTCTATTTTCGTATTTTGTGTATACATGTTGTAGCATTTTTAATTTTATGTGTTAGTTTTGTAGGAGAAAACACAGACGGAGCACTTAAAGCAAACCAAGTCAATGAAAACAAGAACCATCAAGGAATGGTGTCTAACAAATCGAGCAATTTTCACGGTAGTGTTGTTCCCTTCTCTTTATTTTATTTTGTATTACATTGGGGATAATGCTAGATTTAGGTTTGAGGGTGATTATTGCAAGCTCTATCTTATTATTTCTTACATGTTTCGTTTTGTTTAATGCATGTTTCGTTTTGTATACTAACCGAGTGATGTCTTCTAAACTCTTCTTCTTATTTTTAACACATTGGGGATAATATCTCAATTAGGTTGGGGGAGGGGATAGTTGACTAGTTTGTTTTTATTTTTCTCTTATTTATTTATTTAGTTTTGTTATTTTTTCTTTGTTGTGTTTTGTTATTTTTGGATAGTTGTCTAGTTTTATTTTTATTTTTCTTTGTTGTGTTTTGTTAACCATCTAGTTTTGTTTTTATTTTTTTGTTGTGTTTTGTTATTTTTTTGCTTTAGTTTTGACTAACCAAGTGAAATTGTTATTTTGAGATAGATGTGTAAGGAGTTCGCGCTCTTGAGACGTATCTCAGGTTGATTCGTAACAAGTTAATTTTTATTTATTTCCTTTTGAATTATTTAAATTTGTGAATTCTCCATAATATTGATTAAATTTGATCTTCATATTTTCATTTGACAGGTATCATCAACATACACGGTAACAGTGAGTTTTTGAATTGTTCTAAGATGTTTGATACGATCAAACATATGAATTTATGGCAATTAGTTCTAAGATTATTTAATGAATATGATTCTTACTCAATATTATTCTTCTACGATTCCATCGTGATGAAATTGGTCAGTGGGAGAAATCGAATCTTATATGATTTGATTCGTTTGATATTGAGTGTTACCGAATCAGTTTCAATATTCTTGGGGATATGCTCCAGTAACACTAATTCATCCTTTTAATTAAGGTTCCATTAGTTTCTACAGTTACGTACATGATATGTATAGGTAGAAAATTCAAATCTTGAAAAGTTTGAGATTTGAATCTTTCTTATGTATAATGGTTATATAATTGAAAATATTTGCGCCTCGGAGGTACAAATAAAAGTTTATCAATTATTCTATTTGATAGAATATTGTATTCTATTTGATAGAATATCTTTTCTACGAACCCGAGTAATAAAATTATTTTGTTACTTTGTGTGTAACATCAGATGTTGACCATTGTAGAAAAGACTTGACTTTTTTGAAGTCAAATATGAGGGTGATAAACTATAAATGGAACTATATAATTAATAAGATGAAGTAACCCTAAGATATCTTTCGTATAAGTTCAATAGGATGTCAGAATCATTTACAAAGTATTTGATATTTAATGGTTCTATTGTTTTATTATCAAAGAAAATTATCCTATAACTTATAGTGGGAGCGATATTTGATATCGATTCCGGAAGTAAGACTAGACCATAGATCTAAGATTGTTCATAGCTTACTACGATCAAGTTTTGAAATTGATTAAGCTTTCGTTATGAATCGTTCATAAAATATGCAAATGGCTTGCACAGTAAAAGCAATGTGAGCTTATTAAAGGTTTGACCTTTATAATATGACAGTGAGAAATATTATACTCAGTAATTCATTGTATATTCTGAGGAAACTTGGCTTTAGTCGCACTAATTGAACAATTAAAGATCTGTTGGTTAATGTTGATATTAAACTTTGATTTTAGCTATGAATGCAAAGTGACATTTTTGAATGGTTTCTTCGGATAAGAGATCTGTTGTGATTTCTTTGTTTGAAGAGTTCGTTCTGGAAAGGCCTTGGAGTTTGTATTCTTCTAAGATCACAGTTTGATATACCAGCTTGTAGAGCCTATTGTAGACTCAAATGAGCTTTCAAAAAATATGTCTTCTCTAATTTTGATAACAGTCAAATTGTCTGATTTTATCAAAACATAAAGAATATAAATATGACGGTAGGGTTAGTGAGAGTGTATAAATTTCTTTCTAGTGTTATATATCATAACAACATTATCATTATTAATGTAATAATGATATGTTTATAAGGTAAAAGGTTTACCTCAGTCTTCTATTCTCCATGAAAGCAGTGGGAGTAGTCTTTGTTATATTTGATATAAAGTTTTATATATGATATAAAACTAAGAGACTTGTGAGATACTCTCATTAGTCGTGCATTAGATATGATCTAATAAATGACATAACAAGACTATATGTGTGGCCGTTAGCATAACTATTTGACAATTAATATAACTTTTTGACAGTTAGTGTGTCTCTTGTATATAGAGTATTCATCTTTCATAAAGGATGATTCCTTTGTCGAAAAATAAATTGATTAGAAAGTCTAGTCAATCTTATGCATCATATGATGATGGCATAATGAATACTATATTATGTACGATTAAAAGATATCAATTTAATCATAATTGTTACGAACTATTTTGATATGTTAAAGACCATAGGATGTGTCTTGAAATATGTTCTTTGTTATCTTTGAGATATTAAGAACGAGTTTCTCATTCATGGAGAATATAGTCTACAACCATTAGGGTCAGATTAGTTTTGAATCTAATTATGATATTGTATGGTCTATGTTATAAAAATATCAGAAAAGATGCAGTGAAAGTGTCACGAATGATTCTACTGTGTAAGTGGAATTAGTTGTAACTTATGAAGTATTGACTTATGAAGTTGCAAAATGACCTTATAGATTAGAAGTTTTGATATTAGTGTTGTGCTTGCGGTTGTCTGCATAATACTTTGGATTTGATCCCTACATACATAGATAACTCAGTAGCTGTAACACAATATTGATGTCGCATCTGAGTCATATTGATGTATAACTTAGGTTCTACAGAATATGAATGATGCTAGCTAAGGGAAACATTTGGGTTTGTTGGACAAACTCGATATGTTATAGCGGACCTACTTGTTGTTGCCTATCTCTTGAGTGCTAGGTGAGCTCTTAAAGGCCATGAATATGTGATACATATTTCGATGTATAAATGATATAGTGGATTGGCGCTAGAGCAAGTGGGATAAATTGTTAGGGTTGGTGCTCGGAGTGCCAATCCAAAACATATTTATATCTGATTCATGAATGCGAACAAGTCATTTTTTCCATATTATTACTTGCTTAATGGTTGTACCTCTTATTTTTATATACGTATTCGTCTAATTACGATTAGATTGAAACTAAATATGATTTACTGATATGTATATATTAGACAAAGACCCATTGATTTATAATGTAGTGTGCAGTTACAAAGTAGTTTGTAATAGACATTGGGTAGCACCACTATAAGTTGTTTATTCTCAAATAAAGTTCATGATCAAGATTTACTAACACATGTCGGTTAGTTAAATCCGTTGAGACCAATACATGTCATTTATTGAGACTTGGTTTGATGGTTTATCCCAATGAACTATGAGTCTTGGGAGACTCGTATAGACATGTAGGTATTTATATTGGATAAACATTGAACGACTTACTGAAGATTCTTAATATATGGTACATTAACATCAATAAGAATCTTCTCGGGTTGAGTAGCATAGTGGTCCTTCGACTTGAGATACCACTGTGGATATATGAGATATCCTCCACCCTTTGATGGCAGTCATGTCACCGATCTATTTAGATCAGACATTCGCATGTTCGTTGGGTGTAGACTAATTCTCATGATTTCTTGTGCGTATCAAGAAAGGATCTGTTAGTTCTTTGTACAGAGCATATGTATTCATTATGGAATTAGCAATTTTTTAAATCCATGGGCCCGTGGTACACTATAGAAATGAGTTCTAAGTGTTATTAAGAGATTGCTAATAGAATCGTTGACTGGATTATACCTATAGATATTTGACGTTTATATCTATATCTCTGGGATAATCCTGATATCTGTGACGGAGGGATTATACGTATGCGATGACCTCGACCTATATGATTCAGCGAGTTTATCTATGGTCATCATAATTTATGGGTGGGTAGATTATGGATACGAAATTAGATTTCGTGACGGATATACCTGACTCTAGAGAGTCTCACTAATGAAATATACTCGAAGAGCACTAGGGCAATTTTTATAAATAATATTGATTATTTATAAATCATTTAACAGTTAAACGATAAGATATTTGCTTAAAGGTTTTTCTGGCCATTTCTTAGTTAATGTGTATTTGGATTTAATATATGATTTTATTAAATACACGTTAATTAATTATCAAATAAAGTATTTGACACATGTCATAAATATATGTATTATGGAATATTTAAAGTAAATATAATACATATATTTAGATATTTGTTTTAGATAATTATGTAATTATTTAATTGTTAAATAATTAGAATTATTTATTACATTTATCTTTATTATGATTATGGTTGGAGATGGATTATTTTAATTGGTGCACTTGTAGGATTACATTTAAAGTTGTAGTGTACAACTTGAATAAGTAATCTAAGCATTAATTAATTAATAAAAAAAATGAAGCAAAATTACTTCATTCTCTCTTGTATATTCGGCCATGTAATCCTAAGTATATAAGGGTTTCTTTTTTCATTTGCTTCATCATTATAAGCTTTCAAAACACAAAACATAAGAGACTTGAGAGGAAAAAAGAAAAGAAATCAAGAAGGAATTGAAGAAAACTTGCAAATTAGTAAGTACTTTCAACTTTTCTTTAGAAGGAAAAATGTTTCTTTTGTTCTTGGCTACAACATATGTTGTTCACTTGTTTCTCTACTCCTTTTTATTTGTGCTATGAAGTTTGGAAGCTTGAATGAAAGATGTATGCATGTATATAAACAAAGTTTGCTTATTAATGGTTAATAACCACACATTTGGTCATTAGATGACTTGGTTTCCATTCTAGAGTTATTAAGCCACTCAGTGATGACCTAGAATTATTCTAGAGTTGTTTCAAAGTGGTGAGACTTGTTTGGTGTTGTAGAGATTTGATTAAAGTGTTGGATTGTGTTAATTTTAGTTAATTTTGGTTAATTTGATTAATTGAAGAATTAGGGTTTCTAACCTAAACCAAAATTGGGGCTTTTCATATATATGTTGTATTTTGATGTATATAAGATATAAAAATCAGTTTGGAATTGATTGGAAATGATCTAAGCTTGTTTTGATAAGATTGGACAAAAATGATCAAAATGTAAAGTTTGTGGGTTTTTCGGTAATTTCAATAAAATATGATTTTTCGGTTTCTTAATGTATTTTGACATGTATGACATGTATAAATCATTTTGGTAGTGATTTAGAATCACCTAATTTTGTATTTGACAAATTAGAACTAAAATGATCAAAATGTAAAGTTTTGGACCCTTTTGGTAATTACTGAAAAATCTGGAAAAAATTGTCAGAATTCTGTTTTTCATGTATATTTGATGTACAAATCATTTTGGTTGAGATTGGAAATCACCTAAGCTTGTTTTGAACAACTTAAGACTAAAATGATGAAAATGAAAAGTTTCGGGGCTTTACGGTAATTTGGGAAATTATGATTTCTGGGTTAAATGTTCTGTTTTGTGTATTGAGTGATTAAAATAAATTATTTTATTTTAATTACCCAATAAAAATTAAAGAAATCGGAAATTTGATTTTCCCGCATTCCGCTGCGTTACTCGGGTAATCCGCCCAAAAACACCAACAGTTTGAGGTTCATATAGATGGTATCACTGTCTCCTGCCAGTCATGTCCTAGAAATACTGGATGTGACAATGTTAGTATCAGAACATGGTTTTATAGGCCTATGACTGCAGTGGTAGGGTCATGATGTCTTGCATGCAACGTGCGTCCAGGATACTCGTATGTAAGAAATCACCCCTCCAGGTTCCATCGACTCAAAATATATTTTCCTCATTTCTTATAAAATTTCATGTATTAGACATGTTAACCTATCCTTGTCCAAAGATTGATTGTTGGCGTTTTGGTAGCGAAAGCGCGGTTTTAGGTAAAAATAATTTTTAAATATTTTAAAATTTTCTGACGAATTAGCCGATATTCAATACCTCTAATTAGATCGTATTTCACCTAAACATATTATTTGTTAACAACTTAACAACATAAACTAATCAAAAAAACGCGACAAAGATTTTACAAAAAATTTCCGAAAAAATACTACAGAAAACGGATAACTAATCAACCGAATACGGATCCGGGTCAACCCGGTCACTTGGACAGTAACTGGTCAGCCCTTGGGACAGTAAACGGTCAGCCCCTGGACAGTTCAAACAGTGTACAATTCACTGCTTGGACAACCCTCACAAAGTAAAGCTTGTTTCTTGCTTAATTTTACCGTTTTCATGAATTTTCGACTTAGAATTTGTTTTATGTATTTATTTAACACCCAATACACATCCAAACATCATATTTTACTTACCAAAAATTCTATTTTTCCAGGTCTAATCCATAATTTAAAAATATCCATTTTCATGTAAAATTATAATTTCTCACCAAATTAATCTACACCATTTTAAAGTCACCACAAATGAAGTCTCAAGAACAAATCTAGGCATCATAAGAGTGGCTAAAACAATCTTTAATGGCAAAGTAAATTTTTGAATTTAATTATTTTAATTAAAACAAAAATCACACATGCTAATAAAAGAAAAACAAGGTTATTATCAAATCCAACAACACAAAGTATTTGAAAATAAATATATTATCCATAAATATATTTTGGAAACATGCAATATATATCTAAAACATATTAGCATGCTTATGAAAAATAATTTCTCAAAATAAGAAACAAAAAACCTTACCTTAATCAAATTAAGCTTTTATTTTTGCTTCTAATCTCCAAATCCTTCTCATTGGTGTTCTTCTTTTGGAAACTAACCCTAAATTTTATTTTTTGCTCTCAACACTTTGAGAAAAATGGCTAACTAAAAATTGAAAATACAATTTCCATTTTTTTATCCATCATGGATGAAATTTTAGGCCCATTTTGGTCATTTTACAAGTTCAATACTTGGTCCAAATTTAAACACATATTTAAATTTATTTAAATAAAATTAATAAACCAATTTTGAATTAGTAGAATTCATCTGTCACACACACATGGTTTGACCAATCTCCATTAGCCAAATGTAAAGAATATTCTTTCTTCTAGAAAGCCAATTAATTAAAAATTTAATTAAATGGAATTTACATTCACTAAATGACAAAATAAGGTTATGAGAAAATATTCCAAGAATATTCTCTTTTATCACGATAATAATTAATTAATTCGATTAACCATAATAAAATAAGTGTTAAAATTCAATTATCCATTTGGCCTTTAAGGTGTATCTAATTAAATTATATATCATATACAAATACACATTAAATCTTACGCGCATGTGTAAATTATGAATTATCTGAATTATCTATAATTAATTGCCCAAGTGCTATGAGAAGTCAAGTTCGGGAAAATATCCATCATTCATATATTCTTTGCTGATGATAGTCTATTGTTTGTAGAGGCGAAGGTTAAGGAATGCGAATATCTCAATAATTTACCGGTATGTTACTCGGAGGCATTGGGTCAAGTTATTAACTATGAGAAGTCAGCCTTAACTTTTAGCCCAAACACCAGTGCAATTATGAGAGAAGAAATTAAAAGGATCCTCAGCCTCCGAATATCGGTGTGCCTTGACAGTTACATGGGTTTACCTACAATGGTTGGAAGGAATAAGCGAGTTCTGTTCAAGGACTTACAGATGAGGATCAGTAACAAGATAAAACAGTGGCAAAATAAGTTGTTTTCCAGTGGAGGCATAGAGGTGCTGCTCAAAGCCATAGCCCAAGCAATTCCAACCTACTCCATGAGTGTATTCAGACTTCCAGTGGGATTATGTGAAGAGACCCAAAGGCTTATGAATGCATTTTGGTGGGGATCTACTGTCTCAAAAAATAAAATCCACTGGATGAGTTGGAAGACAATGAGTAAGTCCCAGAGAGATGGGGATATTGGATTCAGAGATCTTAGTACCTTTAACCAAGCAATGTTGGCTAAGCAGGGCTTGACCGGCGTAATCACACGCGTATAACGCAAGCGCACGTATCGTTCAAGTAGTATAAAAAGTATCGATCCCACGAGGACTTAGTACCTAATCTATTAATTTTATGAGGTCAAGTGATTACTATTATCTAACAGGTTGTTTGATTGATTTAAAATGACGATGATTCTAAATTTAAAACAAGTAAATTAAATTGTGTGAAAGTAGATTAATGAAAATTCAAATTATAAAACTATCTAGGGTTGTGAATTCTTCCAATATTATTTAAAGATGAAGTGGTTATATTATAGTTGGGTAAAATATTGATTTATTAATCTGGAATATTAAATTATGTAAAAGCCTCTTTCGATGATCATTAACAAATACCTAGTATAATCCAATTGAACCATATGTCTATGTCAACCAAATTACCTATATTCATTAATATTAAGTTCCAATTATGACTACCCCCGCCCAACAGGTATATTCCTATCCTGTAAGGAAATCTATTAAAGAGTTATCTATCCTCAAAGAAGATCGTGGGCTATTGAGTCTAAGGTCTTTAAACTTAAAATCCCTATGTCTAGTTCATTTTAAGTTTACCTAGTCAATTTTATTAGTGGCCAGTTTAATAAAAAGCATTAAGATTATGACTCAATAAATAAATCTTTTAATTACACAAATTATAATCTAACCCCTTATAAACCGGTGATATTAGATTTTATCACAACCCTAGATAACTAACTTAGTTACAACACATAGCTAAAGCTGGTAAAAACTTAAAAGACATAAAGTAAAATTGATAAAAAGTAATTGTGGAATAATAAATTACAATAAAATGAAATGCTAAGGTAAAAGGAATTAACTTCTACTATTTACTATTTAGATATCTCCCATAATATAATAGATATATATACTTGTGATAATTTTGCCAACCAGCCATATAGGCGGTAACCTGATTAAGTCAAATTAAGTCCAACCAGCCATTAAGGCGGTAATATTTGTCAATAAACCAGCCTTAAAGGCGGAACAAAAATAAACCAGCCATAAAGGCGGAACAAAAATAAACCAACCGACCAGTATGGCGGTATCCTCATTAAGTCAGGTTTAATCAAATTAAATTGAATAACCAACCGACCAGTATGGCGGTATCCTTATTAAGTCAGGTTTTAAATAGTTTATATATTATATTTTAAGGGAGATTAATCTAAATAGCAATAGTAAAAGAATTACTTTTTTCCTTAGCATGGAGAAGTTACATCCTCATGGTTGAATAGTAAAAGTAAAAAAGTTTAAGAAGGAAAATTACAATTTATAGAAGAAAATTACTACTACAAAACGTAATCAAAACTGAAATTTAAAGAAACTAAGAAGAGAACTCCCTATTTACATCAGAGAATTCAGAGAAAGTGGTACATTTGAAACTGAAAATTCGAGCCGAATTTATAGGCCCGAGTAAGTGTCGCGCGTCGGGCCGCGCAAGCCTTGCGCGGCGCGACGCGCTGACGTGGCAGTCTCTGATTCGTTGCTTCGCATCTTATCTGACACGTGGCAGGGCGGCTGAAGAGATAAGGTGACACGTGGCAAGGCGGCTGGCTGATGTCGGCTCGTTGAATTTTTGACATGTGGCACGCGGCGCACGATAGCAGATCGCTTGTGATGATGACACGTGGCACGGCGCACGTTAGCAAATTCAAACTTCTCAAACTCTGACTTGTGCACCCGGCGCACGTTAGTAGCCTCTGGCGCATGTTAGGCATTGCGACGCCAAGGGCTTGCGCGTCGTGACGCGCACAAAATTACGAAAATGCCATTTTTGCCAATTTTCACAGTTTTGCTCCAAATCACCTCCAGAATGTCCTGAAACTTTATTTATCTACAAAATAACAAAAAACACATCATAATATTCACAAAATTAAAGAAACTATACAAAATATTAAGTTAAATGAGTGGAAAATAGTGATACATTTACCACTCATCACACCCCTAAACCTAACATTTTGCTAGTCCTCGAGAAAAACAAAATAACATAATAAAATTTAAGCCACTTTCGTAGGGATCACGGTTGCATTTAGCATATGCAACAAGCCTTTAAACCCCTAGTGTCCCTAGTGGACGAGTTGTAGTCTCGTGAGGGTTTACAGCAATGATACCCACAAAATTTTATAAAATTAAAAAGAAAGTAAAACTAATGCACACAAAAGCAAAAAGATAAGAGAAAATATAATAAAGAAGTTAGTGACTAATTAGGTGAAACTTCTACTCCAAGTTTACTAGTTGTTTTGTTTCATTCTAAATTACTGAATAAGTAAATTCTCCGATTATTTTTATCATTCCCCATATACACAACCAACAAAATATTTAAACAACTCATTTTTGCCCACAACAGTCATAAGTGCAGTTGATAAGAGAGTAATATTTTTGTCCTAAAGTTTTATCAGATTTCACACCTTTTGTAGTAATGGAATAAATTTTCTGATTTTTCTGATTTTTTTTATTTTTTCTCTATTTTTTATTTATATACAATATCTTCCATCTATGTAGCGAGTGTTGGGTCGGTGGCTCCCAAACCAGTTGGCTTTAGGGCACCAGGTGTTAAGACACCCCTACGGACTTAATTACTCAGACTTCAGATATATATATTTTTGCAGCATCTTTGATCCATGTAGCGAGTGTTGGGCCAATGACTCCCAAACCAGTTGGTTTTAGGGCACTAGGTGTTAAAACACCCTTACAGACTTAATTACTTGGATCTCAGACGTATTTTTTTTTTTAATTCCATCACTTTTTGAGATTCTCCTCCAAATGAACTAGAGCACTGGATATTACAAACTTTTCAATTTTTAGCTCATGTCCGTATGTTACCATGTATGTTGATAATACCTGCCAACTGAGCATATGAAGATCTATTTTAGTCATTTTATGGAGAATTTACAAATTAAATAATTCAAAAGGAAATAAATAAAAATTAACTTGTTCCGAAATAGGTTTGAAATACGTCTCAGGAGTGAAAACTCCTTACTCAGCTATCTCTTACCAATTTCACCTTTTTAGTCAAAATAAAAACACAAAAAAAATAAAATATTTTTGTAATTTTTGAAAAATTTTCAATTTTTTTGTATTTTTCAAAAAATTTTGGACTAAAAATAAAAATAACACACAAACTAAAAATAAGGTACTGATCAACTAATTTCCTCCCCCAAACATAAATGAGACATTGTCCTCAATGTCTTAAACAGTAGAAGAAGAGTTTAGAATATAATACCTGGTTAGCTGAAATTCTACAAGAAATTAAAGGTTAAGATCGAGATTAACACGACGCCTCTTACCATGATCGTCCTCGGACCAATTTATCTTTGAAAGGATAGGGTCAACTTGTGGTTCATAGGCTAAGAGTTGGTCTATTAGATCCGGAGCAGTTCTGGCAGTAAAGAGGAGTTCTTTTAAAGGTTTTGACACGAACCTATTTCTTCAGGCATCATCAAGAAACACACAAAGAAAATCATAAAATCCATCAACGTTAAACAGCTCAATTGGTTTCTGGTGTATGTTCAGGTTCGCCCAAGATAGTACTATAAAAATTTCCTCCAATGTACCCAAGCCACCTGGCAAAGCAATAAAAGCATCATCACGGTTAATCATTTCCACTAGTCGTTCAGACATACCTGGCACGATCAGTTCCTCTCCGTTTGATGGTTCAATAAGATTTGCTTCTGCCAAGGGTTTTGGGATGATTCCCAAAACATGACTGCCTCCTTCCTGTATAGCCTTTGAAACGATCCTCATTAGTCCAAGATTGCCTCCGCCATATACTAAGTGCATATTTCTTGCAGCTAAGACTCGACCCAATTCCTGTGCTGCTTCTACGTATTGTGGTTTAGTACCAATACTACTACCGCAAAACACACAGATGTTTTCAACTCATCTTCTTGAAGTGGCTTCCATTTTTTACTCTGGATGTCTTCAAAAGTACAATGATGAGTTGAATTTATAATACTTGAAAATGGTGAGTAAAATAATAGCACTAGTACCTGCCAAATGACAATTATTAGTTAAACAGTAAAATAAATCGTGGTAGTCAAAAAGGTATGGATCATGTCGGAGAAAATATAAGAAAACAACAAAACAAATCACAATTATTAGGAAAAGATAAAGAGATTATAATTTACAAGAATTTACAGCTTGATTGACGTCTATGCGTCAGGGACAAGCTTCCCATCCAATTTTCTTATAAATTGGCAAACATGGTCTTTTTGAGTCAGATTCCCAAGACTTAATTGTGTCTTTCTTTTTGGATTGTGTGTGTAACTGTGAATGGTTATATGAACATATCCACTGGGATGCATCTCAAGAGTCGAAGATATATCATCTACAGACTCATTACTCAAGTCATCCCTAATGAATTTAATTTTATTTTCACGATTATCAGACACCATTCCTAAAGAACGACAACGAGTATTGCAATCCAACGCGCACATTTGAAACAAACACCCATTCTTAGCTCTACGTTTCTTTGCATATGTGCTTCTTCCGAAACCAGGTAAATAAGAACTACAAGTCTCAGAATACTCACCTGTTAACCGGACTCGTGCTTCGATTACCCAAAAAATATCAGTAGGAATACCTTTGATCATCAGTTAGTCTATCCGTTCCAAGCGAGCTTTGTAAACTTTCATCAGAGATTTTTTAGGGAGAGAATGAAATTGCTGTGAAGATTTGCGAGAATATTCCATCTTGAAATGTCTTAATCTGCAAAAACTAAACACAAAATTAAATCACACAAAATTACAATATATACAAAATTGCATGGGTTGCCTCCCTGCGAGCGCTAAGTTTAATTGTCGTTAGCTAGACGTGACTTCTCGAATGTTATGCTGAATCTGAAGTGTGAAACTTTCTTTTTGTCGCTCCAACGGTTCTCCCCAGTAGTGCTTGACACGCTGACTGTTAACCTTGAATGTGTTGTTGGTGTTGGGATCCAGTAACTCAACAACTCCATATGGTAAAACCTGAGTGATCACAAATGGACCTGACCACCGTGATTTTGGCTTCCAATGGAAGAATTTCACCCTTGATTTGTTTAACAGTACCTTCTGCCCTGGTTCCAGTTGTATGCGCACTAACTTTTCATCATGTCTTTTCTTTGCCTTTTCTTTGTACAATTTGGCATCCTCAAAAGGCTGATTGTGAAATTCCTCCAATTTGTTGAGCTGGTGGAACTTTTTCTCTTATGTGTTGCTTGTAGTGCAAGAATTAGCTTTTTTTTACTGCAAAAGACGCTTTAATCTTCAGGCTCCACATGCAATTGACATGTTTTAAGTTTGTCAGCAGAACTTTGCATTGCATTGGAGTTCTGAATGGTACTGTGTATCACATCAAGTCTGAAACATTCCTCCTTTTTTCATCATCTGGGAAATTCATGGCCTTGAAAACATTGAATGTTACTTCTTGGTCTTGTACCCTCATGGTTAATTCTCCTTTTTGTACATCAATAATGGTTCGACCTGTAGCCAAGAATGGTCTCCCGAGGATGATCGGCACGTCTGCGTCTTCCTCCATATCAATGACAATAAAATCTGCTTGGAAAATGAATTTTTCAACCTTGACCAGCATATCCTCAACTACGCCTCTTGGAAATACGAGCGTTCTATCAGCAAGTTGTAGAGAGACTGAGGTGGGCATTGTTTCTCCAATCTGCAGTTTCCTGAAAATAGAAAAAGGCATCAAGTTAACACTTGCACCTAAATCACATAAAGCCTTACCAAATTTATGTTCTCCTATGATGCAAGGAATGGTGAAACTGCCAGGATCTTTCAACTTCGGGGGAAGTTTCCTCTGAATGATGGCGTTGCATTCTTCCATCAATGCTATTGTCTCGTAGTCTCCCAATCTCCATTTTCGTGAAAGAATATATTTCATGAATTTGACATATCTGGGCATTTGTTCCAAGGCTTCTGCAAATGGGATGTTGATGTGCAGCTTTTTGAAAACCTCCAGGAATCGAGAAAACTGCTTGTCCAGTTTGTTTTTCTGAAGTCGTTGAGGAAATGGTGGAGGTGGAATGATTCTTTCTGGTTCTTTTTCCTTTGCTTCTGGTTCTTTTGCTTCTTTTTCCTCCATCTGTTGCTCTGCTTCTTTTGGAACTTCTTCTTGGGACATCTTGATTCCAACATCTTTGTTGATTTCAGTACCACTTTTTAATATAATGGCATGATACTGTTCCTTTCCTATGTTCCTTGGATTTGGTTCTGTGTTGCTAGGAAGGGTACCTGGCGGTCTGTAACTCTGAGCATTGGCCAGTTGTCCAATTTGATTCTCCAGTGCTTTGATGGAAGCAGATTGGCTTTAAAACATAGCATCATATGCTGCTTGTTGCTTTTTGAACATCTCTGCAAGCCAATCTTTCATTTCTGGGTCTTTTTCAAACTCATGGCTTTTGTTCTGTTGCTGGAATCCAGGTGGTGGATAGTTTTGCTGTTGGCCTGAATTGTTGCTCCATGAAAAATTATGATGATTCCTCCACCCTGGGTTGTAGGTGTTTGAATATGGATTGTTCCTCTGTCTGTTGAAATTGTTGACATAATTCACCATTTCTTCAAGTTGGTTTGGATCTGGTGCTCCTCCATATGGTGAACTTGTGGATCCAGTGGTAAGAGTCTCCATGAATTTGCATATCTGATCTAGCTTGGCGTTGACTGCTGTATTGGCTCCACTTTCATAAATTCCTGCAATTCTTTGGATCATGCTCCTTTCTGTTGGCCACAAGGAATTGTTGTTGGCCATTTCTTCGATTAGTTCCCAGGCTTGATCTTCTCCTTTTGCCATTAAAGCTCCTCCAGCAGTAGCATCGATTGTGGTTCTCATTATTCCAGAAAGTCCATTATAGAAAGTTTGGACTTGAAGCCATTTTGGAATCTCATGGTGAGGACATTTCCGGAGCAAATCTTTGTACCTTTACCAAGCTTCATATAGAGTTTCTGATTCTTGTTGTACAAAGGATGTGATGTCATTCCTCGGCTTTCCGGTTCTGACTGGTGGAAAGTGCTTTGCAAGAAATTTGGTGGCTAAAGTGTTCCAAGTTGTGATAGAACCTGCTGGAAGTGAATGTAGCCAAGCTTTAGCTCTGTCCTTCAAGGAGTATGGAAAAACACGCAGTCTCATTGCTTCTTCAGCTTCTCGGTTGTAATTGAAAGTGCCGCAAACTTCCAGGAAGTTGCTAATGTGGGCATTAGGATCTTCGGTTGCTTTTCCCCCAAACTGTACTGACTGCTGAATCATCTGAATGCAAGTTTTGATGTCACCTACATTTGCTGGTAAGAGAGGAAGTACAATACAGGAAATGAGTCTGTCAACCACCAGAATGGTTCTGTCTCGAATGGAAATTGGTGGTGCAACCTCCAAAGGTTCAGGTTCCATGTTGACTAAAGCTTCTTGGCCTTCTCGCATTTCCCTTCTCAACTGTCTGATGGTTCTTTCAATTTATGGGTCAAGCGATCGGAGTTCAAAGCTTCTGGTTCGTCTCATGTAGTTTCTGAGAACCTGAAACACAAGAAAACAAAAACAATAAGTAAAAAGAAATTAGATACAAGTAACGTATCTAACCCCTAAATTAATAGTGAAAGATAAATAAGTCCCCGGCAACGGCGCCAAAAACTTGACCGGCGTAATCACACGCGTATAACGCAAGCTCACGTATCGTTCAAGTAGTATAAAAAGTATCGATCCCACGAGGACTTAGTACCTAATCTATTAATTTTATGAGGTCAAGTGATTACTAGTATCTAACAGGTTGTTTGATTGATTCAAAATGACGATGATTCTAAATTTAAAACAAGTAAATTAAATTGTGTGAAAGTAGATTAATGAAAATTCAAATTATAAAACTATCTATGGTTGTGAATTCTTCCAATATTATTTAAAGATGAAGTGGTTATATTATAGTTGGGTAAAATATTGATTTATTAATCTGGAATATTAAATTATGTAAAAGCCTCTTTCGATAATCATTTACAAATACCTAGTATAATCCAATTGAACCATATGTCTATGTCAACCAAATTACCTAGATTCATTAATATTAAGTTCCAATTATGACTACCCCCGCCCAACAGGTATATTCCTATCCTGTAAGGAAATCTATTAAAGGGTTATCTATCCTCAAAGAAAATCGTGGGCTATTGAGTCTAAGGTCTTTAAACTTAAAATCTCTATGTCTAGTTCATTTTAAGTTTACCTAGTCAATTTTATTAGTGGCCAGTTTAATAAAAAGCTTTAAGATTATGACTCAATAAATAAATCTTTTAATTACCCAAATTATAATCTAACCCCTTAGAAACCGATGATATTAGATTTTATCACAACCCTAGATAACTAACTTAGTTACAACACATAGCTAAAGCTGATAAAAACTTAAAAGACATAAAGTAAAATTGCTAAAAAGTAATTGTGGAATAATAAATTACAATAAAATGAAATGCTAAGGTAAAAGGAATTAACTTCTACTATTTACTATTTAGATATCTCCCATAATATAATATATATATATACTTGTGATAATTTTGCCAACCAGCCATATAGGCGGTAACCTAATTAAGTCAAATTAAGTCCAACCAGCCATTAATGCGGTAATATTTGTCAATAAACCAGCCATAAAGGCGGAACAAAAATAAACCATCCATAAAGGCGGAACAATAATAAACCAGCCATAAAGGCGGAACAAAAATAAACCAACCGACCAGTATGGCGGTATCCTCATTAAGTCAGGTTTAATCAGATTAAATTGAATAACCAACCGACCAGTATGGCGGTATCCTTATTAAGTCAGGTTTTAAATAGTTTATATATTATATTTTAAGGGAGATTAATCTAAATAGCAATAGTAAAAGAATTACCTTTTTACCTTAGCATGGAGAAGTTACCTCTTCATGGTTGAATAGTAAAAGTAAAAAAGTTTAAGAAGGAAAATTACTATTTATAGAAGAAAATTACTATTACAAAACATAATTAAAACTGAAATTTAAAGAAACTAAGAAGAGAACTCCCTATTTACATCAGAGAATTCAAAGAAAGTGGTACATTTGAAACTGAAAATTCGAGCCGAATTTATAGGCCCGAGTAAGTGTCGCGCGTCGGGCCGCGCAAGCCTTGCGCGGCACGACGCGCTGACATGGCAGTCTCTGATTCGTTGCTTCGCATCTTATCTGACACGTGGCAGGGCGGCTGAAGAGATAAGGTGACACGTGGCAAGGCGGCTGGCTGATGTCGGCTCGTTGAAATTTTGACACGTGGCACGCGACGCACGTTAGCAGATCGCTTGTGATGATGACACGTGCACGGCGCATGTTAGGCGTCGCGACGCCAAGGGCTTGCGCGTCGCGACGCGCCCAAAATTACGAAAATGCCCTTTTTGCCAATTTTCACAGTTTTGCTCCAAATCACCTCCAGAATGTCCTGAAACTTTATTTATCTACAAAATAACACAAAACACATCAAAATATTCACAAAACTAAAGAAACTATACAAAATATTAAGTTAAATGAGTGGGAAATAGTGATACATTTACCACTCATCAGGGCTGGAGAATACTGAAGCATTCTGATTCATTAGTAGCCAGAATTTTGAAGGCCGGGTATTTTAAGAAGAGCGAGATTATAGAGGCCTCTCTAGGGTCCAATCCTTCTTTTGTGTGGAGAAGCTTGTTGTGGGGTAGAAAGATTTTGAAAAAATAGGTTAGATGGCTACTTTGTAATGGACTAACAGCCTCTGTGTATAACAATAATTGGATGCCTCGACCTACTTCTTTTCGGCCTATATCAGTTCCATCGCTCCCTCGAGATACTAAGGTGGATGCACTCATGACTCAAGATAATAGATAGAACACAGGTATCCTGAATGAACATTTTTTGCCAATGGATGTGGAGGAAATCACGAGGATTCAGTTGCTGCGGTGGAAACATAGAAGATCAGTTATGCTGGCATTTTGACATGAGAGGAATTTTTCAGTCAAAAGCGTGTATCACGTGGGTATACAAATACTTGAATCCTAGGAGGTGTGAATTCAAGAGGTAGTTCTGAACTCTGGAATGATATTTGGGGTATTGAGGCTCCAGAAAAAATAAAGATTTTCGTATGGAAAGCGTGTTGTGACCTGCTGCCACTGTCTGTGAAGCTCCAATTGAAGAAGATCACTAATCATAGTATTTGTCCTAGGTGTTTCAGAGAGGAAGAGATAATTTTTCATGCTTTGTTTAGGTGTAATACCTCAAAACTTTGCTGGAAAGAGACGAGCTGGTATACTACCATTAAAAACTATCCGGGAAAAGGTATTGGTGAACTTCTGAGGATATGTTGGAAATCTTTATCGAAGATTGACATGAGCCTATTTGCAGCTATTATGTGGAATTGTTGGGACCTAGGATTAACTATATATTTCAGAACCTAAAGACTAATACGATACGAGTTATTTCAGATGCAGAAAGCCTCATCTCCTCCTTCATTAAAGCACGCCAGCAAGATGATCTTATGGTTTTTGAGAGAGGCAGAGGTGTTGCTGATGGAAAGCAACAAGCCCAAAATCTTTATTTTAGAGCTCTTGTTGACGGCTCATTGCCTTTGGATGGAATCTGTGGCGGGATTGGGGTGGTAATGAAGAACAACGCGGGAAGGGTGAAGGCAATGACTATTCAACAGATTTCGGAGAGATCTAATATTGAACAGGTGGAAGCTGAAGTTATCTTATGAGGGATAAATCTAGTTGTTGAGACTAAAGCTTTGCCTATTGTAATTGATTCTGATGCGTTAAATGTGGTTAATTTGGTATTTGGTAATACTCAAAGTACCAAAGAAATTGCTTGGGTGATTAGTGATATCCAAAAAGTGATTGCCCATTCGAACCAGATCATAGTTCAGTTCAGACCTAGAGTCTGTACCGCGATCGCACATAACTTAGCTAGACTTGCTTTAACAAGTAATTGTTGTGGTTTTTGGAAGGAATCGTTCCCTCCTTTTGTATCTCCGTTGCTCTAGTTATGAATGAATTTCATTTTCAAAAAAAAAAAAAAAATTACCCAAGTGCTCAATGAGTACACTTCATATTATAGGACTATCTAAGTTCAAGTTTATCTACCACATAAATCATTTTCGTGTCTGTAATTTATCCACTCACAAATTACGATGATCACATATAATCGAGTTGAACCATACAAGTCGAGATCATTGCATATATTTAATCCATTTGTCACATGTTATCTGAATTGTTCCGAAGATATAGAATAACGTTGAATCTCTGCTATGAACAATTCTAATATATCGCGACATAATCGTGATTCTCCAAATAAATACTCGAAACTCGTTTATGTAGTATACCTAGGCCAAAGATGTTAAAGAATCACTTATTGGATACCTAAATATTGTACACTGGACTGTCAGATCCTATATGGATACATCACAAGATATCGTAAGTATTTGTCAACACCTAACGAACAGGCGGAGGTCTGATCTTAAAAGAACGTTAACGTTACTGCCATCAAAGTGTGGAGGATATCATATATATCCACAATGATATTTCAAGTCAAATGAGCTAATATGCTACTCGACTCGAGAATATTCCTTTTGGCTTTGGTGTACAATCTATTAGGAATCTTCAAGTGAGTTATTCAGTATTTATCCAATAAAATCTACATGTCTATATGAGTCTCTCTAAGACTCATGGTTAACTAAGATGACCCATTGAAACTATTCGAATATACGACATATACCAGTCTCACAAGTTTACTAATTGATCATGTATGTAAACCTTGACTATGAACTATTTTAATAATGAATCATGTTGTAATGTTTCTTAGTGTCTGTTGTGACGGTTTTGCAACTACATTACAATAACTAATTCTATGGACTATTTACGTCTTTACCATTATGCAAAAGATTATATCGACGAAAGTACTAAATTTTATTCAAAATAAAATATATAAAAGGCAACTTATTTATAATAAATACATCAAATATTGGTGAGTCGAGTTGTCACACCCGTCCCCTTAGGTAGGCTAGGGGTGAGACGGAGACTAGAAACTGGCAGAGTTTCCCCTGTAATATGGGCAAATCCTCCATATACAAGGAAAAACTAAAACTGAAAACTAGCAACATGAAAATTTTCTTAGGATCTCCATGATCCAACTCAAATAACATCATAAGGAAATACAATATCCTCAATAAATATAAAGGCTCAATGCCTCACAACACAATACAAGTTTCTCTCAAGAAATACACAACCAGAGTTTAAACTTTGAAACATAACCAGGACATTCTATTGTTGGCACAACCTTTCTCTATAGCAGGAATGATGATGACACAGCAGATGGAAAGGATGATCTACTAAACTGCTGAACCTGAAATATTAGGGAACGGGGTAAGCTCACGCTTAGTGCAATGGATCACAGCTTAGTGCCGTGGATAATCAAGTAACAAGCTGGATCGAACAAGCATTTCATAATATACATAACTACATAAGCTGTAAATCAATATCTCAACCCTTTGCTTGAAATCATAAATCTCATTCTCTTCATAAAACTCACTTTGCTCAAGAAATACTCTGAGTAATAAATCACATTTCTCATTTCTCATAAAACTCATATTGCTCATGAAATACTCTGAATGAATATAAATCACATTTCTCATCTATAAGCACAACCTCATGACAATATGGCAAAGCTGGCAACATGGGGCATCCCCACGGCAATAACTGGCATCCGGAGCAAACTGGCAACGTAAGACCTTATCTTACGGCAATAACTGGCAACATGAGACCTTATCTCATGGCAAATATCTGGCAACATATATGTACACGGGGTGCATCCTATCATAAAAATCATTTCCAAAATCCATGCTCATATCTCAAATCATGCAAGTTTCTCATATATCACAAATCATGCTTTCAACATAATCAATATTCGATCCATACCTTATAGCAAAATATATAAACTTTCTGAAAACAACTCATTTAATGCATTACCTTAAAATTCATTTAAGAAAACATACATACTATATACTTTTGAAAACATCAATGTTACAGGTTTATCCACGCACCTGATGAGCTGACTACTGGAAAAAGAAACTAAGCAGCAGGACCGTCCCTGCTTACAGTATCACGATCACCTAAAAGACAAAAGAATATACTATGAGGAACATATTCCTAACTAGAATAGACGAAAGAATATGCATGAAACGTGGTTCGGTCACTCTCGAAATCTTAATGAAATTCTGGCAAGGTCTCGATTATAAAACGGACTTTCTCAACACAATCCAAACTCATCATCTTACATTCTGATTCATTCTCAACAATCCAGATACATAACATGCTTAAATTGACAATTTCGATAATTACACGGAAATTACGATTCGGAGGCCCAATACTACTCGGAATGGTCTGAAATTCACGGAGGAGACTCGGGAGAACAATGCGAACATACTGCCCGGCGCGTGGTGGCCACGCGCCGTTTGGCCAAGCCGCGCGTGGGCCTCACGAGCCGTCACGAGGGACGCGCGTGAGCTTCACGCGCCGGTCCGATCGGAAGTTTTCCGACGGCCGAACAAAGCTCTCCCTCTCCCGGATCTAATGGCGCTGACGGTTTGTCGATCGGAGTTCCGGATCAACGGGAAATCAAGAAATATCATAAAAAGTTCCTTACCGAGATTTCTCCGAAAATTGGAAGTTTCCCGAGATGAAACTACCACCAAAATGATCCTCTCGTTGAGATCTACACTTTTCCTTAAGGACTCGGTCGGGTTTGAGCTACGGATTGACTGGATCGGGATAAAAACTAAATTCCCCTTTTTTTTTTATAAACCTGTGCGTAAGTGTGTGTATATATATAATATATATACAAATATGGCAAAATTCGTTTGCCACCCAAAACTCTTCCTTAACAGCATAATTAAATCCAAATTCAACCAATTTAATAATTAAATCCTTAAATTTTTAACCCACAAAAATAAAAATATGGGTAAAAATAATCCGGGGTGTTACACGAGTACACTCTAACACGTATGGTATGCCTTCCAGGTGACACATAATAGTTAAAGGGATACAAGAAGTTCTAAATCTTGAGCAAGATTCGAACTATACCTCATGAATTCGTAATAAGTTTATAGTATCTTTTCAGTTATTTGAATTTTTGACACCTTCGGTTCTGACTCATGATTGGGTAAGGCCATTATTATAGGAATTCTGGACTACTAGCGCTATTTAAGGTTTACAGATGTAGATAAGACTATGACTTGATTACAATTAGACCTTTTAGAGGTACTGGTTATGAAATTTGTCCTGACGGCGTCCGTCTCATACCAATTCTAAAATAGGTAATGGATTCCGCCAGGGTAATTTGTATATGTAAGTCAATATAAATATGTTAATCTTCGTCAAATGCTGAGACCTCCTTTTCGTTTGATCAAGATAGATAATAATTTTTTCAAGAAAGCTCAAGGCCCATAGTAGTATACCTTGAAGCAAAACTTGATGGCCCCAAGAGATGTGTGCCACTGGGGAAAATCTAGCAAACCTCATTTCTGAACAAGACCTATTAGAATCTCAGGAACCAGAAAGTGAATCAAGTGCAGTTTATAATGTGAGCGATCTTGCCCGAAACATGTAGCTCATGTGGGAATCCAATGACCACTTGGAAGAATTTTTTATCTTTCAACAATAGTAGTTTTTTATCTTTCAACAATAGTAGTAACCCATATAATCCCTAACAGAACATCAACCTCCACCTATTTTTCAGTTCGCTGGTGCTACCCAACCACCTAACCAGACTTTAGTTGAACCAAGACATGCATTAGCAGTAATGCTCCCCAGTTTCCATGAAGTACTCTCATACTTTTCAGATGTACAATCTAGCATAGACCCGAGTGGATTCATTAATAAATCTAACAGAACATGTACAGTGTCTGGCTGCGCACCACTCAGATCAGTTCAAATTATGAGTTTTTCAGCTAAGAAGTATTGCTTACGAATGGTCTACCTCTTTCTTTGGTATGACAGCCTATATAGTTAAAAATAGATATCAGGATCAACTGCAGATACGAATGTTTTGGATGCCACCTTATGCGTCGAAAATGAAAGTAGGGGAAAGTTAGGCCTAAATGAAGCCTAAGAATAAAGGTAAGACTGAATCTTATAGGAAAGTGAAATCAGAAGGGTACAGCAAGGTTCAGAATGAGCCTACACCTCAGGATATTCCAATTAAGAGGAGTGTGACTATCAGTAGGAGACTGAGCTAGAAATTGAGGCAAGAAGTCGCTTCTTATGCGGCCTCTTCAGCATTAGCAATCCCGCATGTCAACCATATATTTTAGACCAATGAAAAGAGGCACCAAGGTCATACATGAGAGGTACACGTGGTTTTTTTCTAGTGCAACCAGTCTGGTAATGTAATCAGAAATTGTAATTAGCTTTCTGACCCTTTTCAGTTTTCATCAGACAGCACCCACATGCAGTATCAGCACGACCCACTACAAGTCGAGGGTGCGATGTCAGAGACACATATCAAGCAAGGAGGGACATACTTTAGTAGATTCAGATCTGGTCAAGAATATCATTTTACCCTGGAGTTATGTATTCTTTTACATCATGATAATTTTACAGTCTTAGTAGGCAAGAAAACATAGATTTTAGATACGTCCCTTTCAGTTGCCACTCGTGTTAAGAACATTGCTTCAGCAAGTAAGGTTTTCAGGTCACATGCAATTCAAGTGAAGGTTGTCACCTTGATTTATTTTTCTCTGTGCACATTAACAATTAACGCATCTGCGCATTGTTTGCAGATTTTGAGATATTGAAAGCTCTATGTCAAGTTATCCAAAAGTAAATTTTGGCTTTCGATCAGTATTCCTAGGCCATGATGTAGCAAGAAATGGAATTTCAGTTCTTTCCAAGGAAGTTAAAGTGGTTTAGAGTTGGTCTGAATCGACAAATATTACAGGAATCAAGAGCTTTCAGGGATTAAAGGTCAGCACTCCTCCCAGATTTTAGCACTATAGATAAGCTGACTCTGAAGAATGTTAAATTTTCATGGTCAGATTCATGTGAGCAGAGCCTTCAGAACCTTATGAATGATTGACTAACGCACATGTTCTGTTGTTGCCTTTAGGAACAGATGGATTCGTGGTGTACCGCAATGCCCTAAAGGTCGGCCTAAGGTATATATTGATGTAGCTTGGTAAGAGCATTACGTATGCTTCCAAATAGCTAAAAGGGTACGAACATAATACCCTACGCTTGACCAGGAGATGGAAGAAGTCATCTTTGTTTTAAAAGAATGGAGGCATTATTCTTCTGATGAGACAATTGAGGTTTATATGGATCTCAAAAGCCTCAAATAAATCGCAGAGCAGAAGAGAGATGAACTTAAGACAAGGGTGTTGGGTGGAGCTATTGAAAGAATACGACTGCTCGACCCATTGTCATCCAGAGAAGACTAATGATTTTTCCGGTGCCTTAGAACCAATCATATCGTACGGTTCAAGGGTATTATCCTTACATAAATATAATCTTCTAATTAATCATAAATTAGTTTACGATTAATATAATGGCAATCCTATTACATTTTGTATCGTTTCAGTTGTTGTCTTACAATGTATATAAAATGCGATCCAGTGATGTAATCCATGTCGATACTTTATCTGCAAAAGGTTATAGATATGAGTATAAAGTTTCCATTTAAATACATCTGAATCTTTTCCCGGTTGAGGTGATGTCATCAAGGATAATCACATCGCATGACTGACATGTTTTTGATGCTACCATGGATCAGTATTTGATACTGATATTTGGGTGACGAGTCTCACGTCACAATAACATGAACATGGGTAAGGTGTTTGAGAAATGTGTTACTGAATGTGACCAAACGTGACGAATCACATGAGCGATTATTCATAGTCAATGATTCGTCACACAGCCGTACTAGCGCACCACTAGTCATTTGACCTGAGATGTCATGACTACCGTCTACATTGAGATGCATTGTTCATTTGTGTATATAGCATCGGGCTAATCACAACTGATGAAAGAAGCTTGTTGGCGATGTGTTCTTAATGTATGAGGACATGTGATGACCAAGAAGGAATCTACTGGCTCAGATATTGGAGCTTGAGATCCTAGGCGGGAATGTCATACACAGGGATCAAATTTTCGACCGAAATACACGTCTTCCGAAAATATATTTTGCAGATACATGGACCTCATATATCACTATTTCCTTATCTTATGATCGAGTTAGAGGCTTGATGACTTCATGGCCCGCACTCGATCAAGTGTCGACAACAGAGGGATTTTTTTTACCTTATTTGAATTAGTATTATTTTTTTAGCAGCATTATGACTCTAGTTTACAGTTCTCAATCACTTACTAATCAATCATTGAAACTCTTGGTCAATATACAATCTCAGAATTTCTCAGCCAATATACTTATGTAGTGTTTGGTATAAAGTTTGATAAGCTTATAAGATAACTTATAATCTTAGTCAAATACTTATAAGTTAGTTTATACTCCTAATCAATACTCTCTACCAAACGGTGCTTTAGTCTCTGAACTTTTCAATAATTAATACATTCATTGAGTTCTTGTCTTCTTATATCATAGGAGATTTACATTTATTATATCTTTACCCAACCTGAGCACTATGTGATGAAATAGATGTAAGGTTTTGAGATTAATGCGGAAGCATCCACATGACTGGAATTTAAAATTTTCTTCCAAAATCACTTTAAGGATCGTGGTTATGCTTTCTTGATGTAAACAAATTATGCTAATAAAATTAATCATAATTAATTTTAAACAAGCATGCAATCAATATTTATTTATCAATATAAATAAATTGAACAATGATAAAACATACATGAATATGTTTTTCTTTTCTTAAGCATTTCTTCAATTTTTTTCCTTCTTTGATTTTCCTTCGTAGTAGTGCATCAAACATTGCACCTCTAGTTGACACCCTAAATCCCTTCTATGAACAAATTGCTCCCACTTTGAGAATAAAGAAAACTATTTTCTTTTTTGGATGATTAAAGTCAGATTCAAGATCAAAGAAATAATCATTCCTTGAAATAATCTTAAAATAAAATTGGAACAAAACAAGAGAGAGAGTGTGTAAGATTTCGGCAAATTGAGAGAATTGCACCCATTGGCCGAAAATCATACATATATATAGTATAGGGTTTGGCTTATTTGTATCCCAATACAATAAGGACAATCCAAGATCTCTACAAATCAAATTTGGTTTCTTTAAAATTATTTCCAAAATTGAACTAGGAAACTGAACTAAATAAGACTTCCTTATGTAATCTAAATTAAGACTTAACTAATTAGGGTGCTAGCCCACTAAATTAAGGCACAATAGATTAAATACTATTTTGGCTCAATAATTAATTAATTTTAACTTACTTAATTTTAATTAACAATTAATCAAAATTATATTTAATTAGTTTTAAATTATTTAATATAAATATCAAATATTTATTTAAATAATTAAATCTAAATTTTATTTTATATTTCGAATTTATTAATCAAATTAATATTTTCAAAATATTCTGAATGTCCTAATATTGTTGTGAAATATTATTTTAATTGAAAATCTAATTTTCATATTAATTGCCAAAATAATCACTCATTAACTTTTAATAAATATCATAGAATTTGTGACATAGACAATAGTTATATTTGTGCGCCCGTCTTAGGTTCATTATCGAGTAATAGTGAGATGATATTAACTCATTAATATTTCATATATATGATATCCCACAGACCATGGATAAACGCCTAGCAGCATGTCATGGCCCATAGTGGATGAATAAAATGGGAAAATAGGGGAACATGTTAGAAAACACTTCGAGCATGTCATCTCATTCATTTCTGATATTTATGTTCCTTATCGAGTTTGGGATCATGGTTAGGTCAAATTCTTACCACTCAATATTTTTCAAAACTCAATCTTGTGGATTTGATATCTCTAAGATATCGACTACTTTTGCCAAAGATTTGTATCCACATCTTTGAGTTTCCTTGGAACATCTATAGTTCTTATTATCAAATCTATCGGATCCCTTCTTGAAGCATATATGACTTCATGCGTTATTAGCTCAAGACCATCTAGAATTTATTCATATGACGTGGCTAGTCGAATGATGATATACTAGTGAATCATGAGTACTATCGTACAAATCAATATATGATCTCAGGTCAGAGGATATAACGATATTAATGTATTATTATGAAGATCAATGACCTTAGATAATAGTATCATGTGATCTTACGCTTTTGTGGTCAAATTCGATATTTCATTCTATTAACGAAGACATTTATTGTTTGTGCCCTTATGATATGAGACTTATCATTCATTCTATTAATATCAAATGTCAATTTAGACGACACACAACAATATTGGTCGAGTGATATGTTATTGTCCTGTATAATAACCACATTTTACCAAGAACTTAATTTGAGACTTATTTATATAAATATCGTTGACTCTCATAATCACAAATGTCATTTTGGATTAACGATATTCATTTGACATAATGTCTCAAAACATACACATAACATATGGATGCAGTAATGTGTAGAAATTAAATATCTTTTATTAATAAATAATAAATTATATTATAAAATATTACGTCTTAAATCGTAATATTCATAATAGATTTTAGGGTATATATTTTAACAATAGAATGGTTCATGAGTGGGCCCAAAAAGGTGTATGGCTTGGGAATGAATAGTCAAAATGTCATTTTCAATGAATAGTCCGATTGATTAAACTTTGGTGTTAAAAATAATAAATAATAGGAGATTCATTTAATTTGAAATTGGTAATAATAAAGTAAAACGGCCAAATTTAATTCAATGAAATTCATTGTTAAAACCAAGTGAAAAAATGAGTTAATTATTGGAACCTCTTTCCACGTTGTACTGTATACGCATTGCAATATTTCAATTGACCCATGATTCTTATGATAATTTACCAATATAGTTTGTTGTTTGGACCTATATAACGATCAAAATAATTAAAGAACACTTGATCTGTCGCTGGTTTATTAATAGTACATTTACATTTTACATGTACTCAAGATTATCATTTCAAATTACTCTATTGATGTCGACCTAACATAATCACAATTGATGCACATAAATCTTATAAATACATTTCTATTTATCCATTTAAGAATGAAAAGAAAGGATTAATCAGAAAGAAACATGCTAAAACTCATTGGAAGACACCAAATTTTATTAGTCTTTTTTTTCCCTTAGCTAATCTATTATCATTTGAGTAAGAATATTAACTTTGATTTTGTGTTTGTCATTCGAGGCATCAATCATTATCCCGGGCATATAATTTTAATAAATAATAAATTTAAAGATGCTAAATCATAAAAATACTAATACTGAAGGCTAAAAAACACTAAAAATGAAAAGGAAAAAAAATTCTACAAAGGTTAAAGTCCCTTTTGATTTTAGAAGCCCTTCGTCCCTTGCTACAATTGGAAACCCATTTTTGTTAATTTGATGTATGATTCAGCTTCCATGCACAAATGTATTCCCACAGTTTTATATATGTTGCAAAAAGACCTTCCATGTTGAACATTTGTGACATAACATAACTTATAAAAATATAAGATAATTTTTCCATTAAATAGCAATAATTTCGAGTATCATCGTATACCAAGACAACATACCAATAATTCCAAGTATATACATAATGCCAAGTCTCTTTCATTGATCGGGTCCATGCTGGGATGGACCTTCTTCCTTCTTTTTAATTTTCCTCTGTCAAATGTGGTTCACGATGCTAGGTTTTAAATGAAACATCATTTCTAGGTTGTCTGCAATCCGCAACAAAACAAACGAATATGAATATACGTGTAATAATGATAAGCCGCAAGCAATTTGGTTTGGAGTTACGCCTTCGTTATCGGATTCTATATTCGAGTTTAGGAATATATTTTTTTTATAGAAGTCTGAGTTAATTAAGGGTTTTATCTGTCCATCCAAATTCAGATTGAGTATTTTGATGGTTGAGGTTCCAACGTTAAAAAAAAGTGTAATAATGATACATATATTTTATCGACAGTCATGACCTACTACATTTTAATTTGTTTTCATGACGATATTCATTATTGAGTTAAATCTTGTATTTAATATTTTATAAATTGTCGTGGATAATTATTAAATAAAAATTTATATATAAGTAAATATTCATTATTCATTATTATGAATATACCCATAATAAAAAATTATAAATAAAATAAAATAAAATATATCTCAGCTAAACACTAAAGGGGAGAGATTTAATAAAGAGATGAGAAAGGAATGACGATTTTTTTTTTTTTTTTTGCCTTGTTATGTATTTAAAAATTATAATAAAAAAAATTTTTCATTTCTTCATTTGTTTATCATCTCTCAAAACAATAAATCCAAATTCATTTAACCTAACATAAATGTTGGATACTTTTGATGTGGTCCAAGTTTTTTGTATTTTGTTTTTTGTATTTATTTTTATTTTTTTAAAAGAAAAAATCCAATGTCCCAAAAACACAATTTTCTCAATTTATTTCGTCCACAAAATGAGGAACATAACTGGATATCTTTGGCAAGAAACTGGTCCATGCTCATATTCATGGATTGCCCTTTTACATGTTTTGTTGATTGAACTATATACAAACGTGCATATATAAAAATCATCACCTCGGTGTCCGCGAAGACTTTTCATTACTGTGCTATAATTTTGGGGAATAAAAACGCAAAAATAATATACACACCAACATTTTTACTCACAAAAATCTCAATCCCCTCACTGTATAGTTGAGGGATTGGGATTTTTGTGAGTAAAAATGTTAGTATGTATATCATTACTCATGAAAACGATTCTTATTAGGCTCAAGATTCCAACATGCTTCGCAGGAAATAGCTAAGCTGATCCATAATCTTGTCTCCATAATAATTTACAAAGAGGTGGAAATAAGATAAAACTGACGAGATAAAATTAATTAAAGAAACATGAAGAAATTAAAAAACATAACATAATCACTGATCTAGTCTTCTAAGAAGAGCTGATTTGAGACCATCTTCAGTCCTCAATCCATCAGGAACCCTAACCACAATATCTTGAAGCATGATGTCATTAACACATGACATGCTAGCATGATGCACCTGAAACTCCAGCTCACGGAGTGCAGTCATTAACTTAGCAGCTGGATAGTTCACATTCTCAGATTGGACTCTTATCATGGCATCACTGCCCATAATCTTGACCTCAACTTCGAGGTTCACCCCACTGCCCCCTGAACCAGAACAAGGTCTTGCTTGATCCACAGATGTGGTGGTGGTGCTCTGATTATCAAGATTATCAGAAACCTCCAGTTTCACTTTCTTGGACTCTCTTTGCAACTGTGACTCCAAATCATCAATCTTGACCTTCAGTTCATTTATATAAGACACAGCATCGGAGAGCAACGATGCTTTGTCCATTCTGGACACATTTGGAACCACAGCTCGTAGTGCATAGAACCGGTGGTTAAGCTTCTCACGCCGTTGCCTCTCAGCTTCAACGTGGTTCAATGGGGTCTCTCTGCCGAGTCCCGGCTTTCTTCCTCTCTTCTTTGGTGTTCTTTTATCTATAGTATTACTATTACTCACCGGCAGCAACGGGAAATCCGAATCCGAATGCTCCGAATCCACATAAGATGACTGTCCTGTTTTAACAGAGGTATCTTTTTTGGTTTCTTTTTCTTGTTTCTTGTTTTGCTCTTCTGGGCTCACTTCTTCTTCTTGTATTCCGGCGATTATGCCAATATCAGCAAAGGAGATGTTTCTGTCGAGGAACTGCATCGGTCCCGCAGTTGGATTCATTTGTTTGGTAACTAGGCCAGTGAGATCGGAGTCGAACAGAGACTTGACTTGCTGGACAAGTCCCCAATTTTCTCTGATAATATCAGAGGAGCCCAATTCAAGCACACCACAAGAAGTTGGTATGCAAACAAAAGTCTGGATGCCGTGCATTTGGGCTTCTTTAGCTCTTTCACACTTGTAAAATTGCATCTCGTGGCAACCTGTTACCCACACCAAAGAACCATTACTCAAAACCCTGCCTGGAATGCCATCCCCTGCACTGAAAGATCGTGCAAATGACATCACGTAGAACCATTCAGTGTCAGTGACATCACCGCCGTCCATGTTTAATTCATGGCTTTGATGCTGATCTCCGATGAACGATTGTTGGATTCCCCTGCTGACACTTTTACGGTCCAAGTTCAAGGGTGCACCTGGGGGCATGTGGTGGTTGCTTATTTTAGGAGATGCGTCTTTGGTGCCCTGGTAATGGCCATCTCCCCAAGCCAAGAAAAGGTGGCCATCATTGTCATTTGACGTTTGCCAAAAAATGGCATAAGCCCACCAGTCTGGTTGGCTCTGGATTATGAATTGAAGCCTCTGCTGTAGAGTTGGTGGTGGGGTTTCTGGTGTCAAAGAAATAAGAGAAGACGATGAAGATGGAGATATTATCAGATCTTCCATAGTTATGTGTTTCAGATAAAAAAGAAGGCTAAAGAATCTGTTGGTGTGGTGAGATAAATATAAGAGAGGAGTAAAGTAACCACATTGTGGAACATAAATATAATTAATTATCTGAAAAATGAAAAATGAAAAAAAAAAAAAAAAAAAAAAAAAAAAAAAAAAAGGTCAAGAAAGCAGAGGGAGGGCAGGGGTAAAGGTGGCTTATTTTTATTATTATTATTATTATTATTATTATATTATTATATTATTATATTATCACATATTGTTTGGTGTTTATTGGGACCCAACTGTCCAAATTAGTTTATTTCAATCACTGAGTCACTATTGGGCACCATTAGCACGTGAAACGATAGCGACGTGCCTGAGTGACAACTGATCAGCAGAAGCAGTCAGCCGCAGCAGCACTATGGCTTCGATTTTGAAGCCCGGACCCGCCCTCGGTTGAGTCACCTCTTTCTTTACCACATGAATCCATAAGGAGGGGAGGCATGTTAAGTTTTTTTTTTTTTTTTTTACTTTCATTGAAAAATCACATGTTTAACAATAATTGGACATCGGGAGGAAAGTCTCCGATCCAAATAACAGGAACATCGAAATTAATAGCAAAATTTATCAGAGAGTGAGCTGCAATGTTGCAATCTCTATATATGATATGAGAAACTACCGTCGGTTGAAAAGTCTTCAGTAACTCCACTATATCGTCGATAGTCCACGCTATTTCGAGTCGACTCTCAATTTTCCTGGAAACTAAGTTTACTACTTGAATCAAATCAGTTTCCACGATCAATGGCAGAAGCGCTTCCTGTACAGCCAATTGAAGCCCCAAAAAAGAGAGCTTCTGCTTCGAGTGAAGCTATATCTTGAGAAAACTTAATCTTCTTAACACCCCCCACTCGAACATTGCCATCCTCATCTCTAATAATCGCCCCTAATCCAGCAATAGTCAGATTCCTATGAGCGGAAGCATCCACATTAAGTTTAAACCATCCAGCAGGAGGAGCTTTCCAACGGTCAATGATGACACTATCAGAACTCTTAACTTGCTTCGAAGGATCACCATCCAGATGCTTAAAAGTCTCCAAGTAGCGTCGGCTCTGGCTAATACAAACACATGGTCAACAACCTTGCCTTGCATAATTAGGGAATTCCTGGCAGCCCAGATCGACCAACAAATAGCAACCAATCTTTCCAACTCAGATTCATTACTTCTATCATGTTAAGTTAGTATTAGTTTATCCTTTCGATTTGAT
>SKCR01042554.1:0-56859 GCA_019454045.1 Zanthoxylum bungeanum
TCAGTTGCTTGAGCTAGAGCTTTGGAAAACTCATAGCGATGACAACTCTACTGCTCATTCATTATGCTTACTGCTATGACTTAACAATTCCGTCGACAGAACAATAGATTGGATCCCTATAATATGTTGGCAAAGTTGGTATGATATTCACCGATCTAATCTTAGATCGTAAAGATATGAGTTACAGAAGAAGCTCTTCCGCGCTCGCATGTCAGAGTGTACATCTGTTGAGCACCATGTGTCACAGATGATTGCTGACATCGAGTAGCTGGCTCAGATGAGCATTGCTTCGAGGCTGAAACTTCGATAGATTTGATCTTGCAGTCTCTCCCCAACACTTGGAGTGGGTTCATCATGAACTATAATATATTGAATCAAGATGATACTCTTTGAGAATTAATGTCCATTCTGAAAGAAGCTGAAAAGAGCTTCAAAAAGGTAAGAAGCGCGAGGCACACTTCACTTCGACATCTCAGACTCCGAGGGCTTGGCCCAAGGCGACTGGAGGTATGAAGAAGAAGAAACATAAGAAGAAGGGTAAGGCCAAATCGTCAAAGGGTTCTGGGAAACCCAAGGAAAAATCCCAAGATATATATCTGCAGTGCGGGAAGTGGGGTCACTGGAAGCGTGACTGCCGCGAGTACAAGGAGCACATGAATAAAATTAAAGTGGGCAAGACACGGCTTCAGGTATGTTTGATATAGAAATAAACATGTCTACTACTAGTTTTAAAAATTAGATTTTTGATTCTGGTTGTGGTACTCATATATGTACTGATGTGAAGGATCTGCGGATTAGTAGGAGATTGGCCTCAGGAGAGATTGACCTCCGCGTCGGGAATGGGACACGAGTTGTTTTGGCCGTGACACTTATGTTTTGGAACTGCTGCCCTCGGGGCATGTACTTGAACTTATAAACTGTTATTTTGTACCTAGTTTGACTAGGAATATTATTTCTGTATCTAGGTTAACCCAATACGGGTATACTTTTATATTTAGAAACACTGGGTGTTTTAAGAATGAAAATGATATGGAAATTTGCACAGCTGATGCAAATAATGGTCTTTATATTTTGAATATTATCAATCTCAAACATATAATGTAACAAACAAAAAGCTTAAAGTAAGTAACAAAGATGAAACTTAGATGTGGCATTGTCGTCTGGGACACATAAACAAGACACTTATATCCACACTTTCGAAGAGTGGGTACTTGGACGGATTGATCCAAATTCATATGACGTCTGCGAATCTTGTTTATTAGGCAAAATGCCTAAAATACGTTTTAGTGGAAATGGTGCATATGCCACCGAACTGTTAGCCCTCGTTCATAATGACGTATGTGGGTCCATGTCTAGCCAGACTAGAGGTGGATATGAATACTTCGTAACCTTTATGGATGATGCATCGCGTTATGATATGAGACACAAGTCGGAAACCTTTGAGAAATTCAAAGAGTTTCGACACGAAGTTGAAAAACAGACCGACAAAAGTATTAAGACATTACAGTCAGACCGTGGTGGTGAATACTTGAGCAATGAGTTTCTTGATTACTTGAAAGAATGTGGTATTATTTCACAGTGGACTCCTCATGGAACACCACAATTAAACGGTGTGTCCGAACGGAGAAACCGAACTTTGTTAGACATGATAAGGTCTATGATGAGTCGCATAGAGCTACATATTTCCTTCTAGGGATATCCATTGAACAGTGCAATATTTATTTTGAATAAGGTTCCGTCAAAGTCTGTTCAACAGACTCCGTATGAATATGGACAGGAAAGAACCGGGTTTCTCATTCCTGAAGATTTGGGGTTGCTGGGCATACGTCAAACGTTTGGAAGGTACCAAATTGAACCCAAATCAATAAATGCTTATTTGTAGGATATCCTAGGGAAACCAAAGGATATTACTTTTATCACCCACAAGAGAACAAAGTATTTGTTGCTCTACATGCGGTTTTCCTTGAGAAGGAATTCCTAAATACAGTGGTTAGTGGGAGGAAAGTAGAACTCGATGAAAATCGGAGTGATACTGTTCCAGGCACAGAATCCTTAACAGAACATGAACAGTTCATCAGGGATGAGACTGTACCATAATATTCAAATACACAAGAGCCGAGTAGTCAGAGAGAGTCAGAAAACAACCTGAGAGGTATGGGTTTATGATCTCACCTCATGTAGATATTAATCTTATTGAGGATAACGAACCGGCTACGTATGAGGAAGCGATACAAGATATCAATTCCGCTTTATGGCAAGAGGTCATGAAGTCCGAGATGGATTCCATGTACACCAACCAAGTTTGGACACTGTTGATGCATCAGAAGGCGTAAAGCCTATTGGATGCAAATGAGTCTTCAAGAAGAATACTGACATGGATGGCAACGTACAAACATACAAAGCTAGGCTTATAGCGAAAGGGTATCGTCAACGACATGGTGTCGATTACGATGAAACTTTTTCACTCGTTGCCATGATTAAATCCATTAGGATAATGCTTGCTATTGCTGTATATTTCGATTACGAGATATGACATATGGACGTCAAAACCATTTCCTTAACAGAAACCTTTTGGAGGATATTTACATGCAACAGCCTGACGGTTTTTTTAGTATCAAGACTTACAATAAGGTTTGTAAGTTAAATCGATCCATTTATGGATTGAAGCAAGCATCGCGTTCTTGGAACCAACGTTTTGATGAGATCATAAAAGAATATGATTTCATTCAAAGCGAGGATGATCCTTGTGTATATAAGAAGGTTAGTGGGAGCGCATTGACATTTATTGTCCTTTACATTGATGATGTATTGCTTATTGGCAATGACATTCCCATGTTAACGTCGGTGAAAGCTTGACATTCATTAAAATTCTCCATGAAAGATCTGAGAGAAACAGCGTTTATTCTGAGAATAAAGATCTACCGGGATATATCTAGAAAGCTGTTTGGACTTTCCAGAGCACGTACATTGACAAAGTGTTGAAGAGATTCAACATGTATCAGTCCAAGAGGGGACTGTTGCCTATGTCATATGGCGTCACTCTATCTAAGGACATGCGTCCTAAAACTCAATATGAGAGAGATAGCATGAGTAGGATACTGTTCGCCTCGGTAGTCGGATCGATCATGTATGTCATGATATGTACGCGACCTGATGTCTCATATGCTTTGAGCATGTGTAGTCGCTGTCAGCCGATCCATGTGAAGGTCACTGGATGGCGGTTAAGGATTATCCTTAAGTATCTTAGACGAACTAAGGATGCTTTCTTAATCTATGGAGATTGAGAACTTGAGGTAACTGGATATACCGATGCAAGTTTCCAAACCGTCAAAGACGACTGCAAGTTACAATCTAGGTATATATTTTATTTCAACAACGGAGCAGTAAGCTGAAAATCTTCCAAGCAAGAGACTGTTGCCGATTCAACAACAGAAGCGGAGTATACTACTGCAGCTGAAGCAACAAAAGAGGCAGTTTGGATCTGAAAATTCCTAATTGGATTAAGAGTAGTTCCGTTAGCAGCTGAGCCCATTCCATTGTATTGTGACAATAACGGGGAGCGCAAGCTAAGGAATCGCGGTCTCATCAATGATCCAAGCATGTTCTTCGATGTTTCCATCTGATTCGTGAGATCATACATCGTGGCGATGTGAAGATCGAGAAGGTCGCATCAGAGGAAAATATGGCAGATCTACTGACGAAAGCTATTCCTCAGCAAAAGTTTGAGCGACATGTACATAGTCATGTGTTAGATGCTTGAGTGACTGACTATAGGCCAAGTGGAATATTGTTGGACAACTATGACCTATAGCGTCACTATTTGTAAAAGACATTGTGGTTTTTGTATAAATTAACTATGTGACAATGGAAATTTCATTTTATCATTTTGTAATTTATTTACTTAGAAATATAAATGGTAAAAGTCCTTATGATTAGTTCCGGATTGATAAGATATGAGATAGTATCAATCCATAACGGTTTAATCATTAACATCCATAGTCGTAGTATTATCGAGATTGGACATCGATAATGCGGAATAGACTAGTATTGCACTTGTGCGTGTTATGGAAGCGTAACAGTATAGTTCTCATATATTTAAGTATAGGATACTTATGCAAGTGCGGTAGGAGATTGTGTTTACCGATGGTACGGAAACAGCTTCGCTCTGGATAGACCCCGCAGAATCCCATTGGTAGTATGACTATGTGTCTATGGGAATCCGTATCAGGGTATGTGTATTTGGTCTTAACCTGAGACTTGCATCGCTAGCACTTACGACAATCAATACGCTTTGGTTTTGGTTGTCTGAGACTTTAACAAGTTCCGTGTACGCTTCTTCTAGGTTTATTGAGAATCGTAGTGTATTGGATGTGATGTCAAGACGGAAGTATCACTTCAGTCATATGGAGATGATGATCACACATGGATACAAAACTAGTGCTCTAATGTGTTGCAACCATCGGAATAATATGACAAGGTCATGATTATCCGATTAAAGATACTAGTTGCTTGTGATCCGATATATGCTTCGTACGGGGCAGACACTATTCCAGGCCCAGGCCTAGCATGTGACATCTGATAATGGATCAAAATACGCAATACTACGTGTACTACGCCTGACAAAGATTATATATTCCATTAAGAATATTTCTAGAGAATTGGGTAGGCACGACGTTTTGCTAGAAACCAACCATGTCTCATAAATCGGTAAAAAAGTAGTAAGAGATACGTACGTGTTCCGATAGTCCGACGATCGGATTTACTGCCAACATATCCAGGGATCTCTTGGGTCGCTTCCCGAAGATTCACAGATGACGTATGATTCGAACATAATTAATCTTGGATTAATTACGGAGAGATTTTATCTAGGATAAAATACTATTTGAAGAGAGAGAAAGATTAATTGGAATTAATCGATAAAATAATATATTCGATATATTAAACGAAATTAGATTTCGACGCGGAATTAAAATTAGATTTTAATTCGGGCAAACGAGTTAATTTGGAATTAGTTCATTAGCGATGTGAATAGTAATTTTACTTGGCAATTAAATTTGATTTAATTACATCGCAACGGAAAATTTGTTAATTCGAAATTAGCGAACTCGAGTCCGGGATGTGTTGCGGGCCCACTCGGATTTTGAATCAAGTGGGGCCCACTTGTCACTTTAATTACTTTTTGGTGATGGGTTTTGGTGAAAGGAATGGTGATGACTTGTATTACACACTTTGTGTATAATTATGGGATTGACTTTTACCAAATTTTGAGATTTGGTATATGACATTTTGTTTTTTGAAAACAATATACACAAGTCATATTTTTCACTTCCTTATCTCATCATTCACGCCTATTATGAAAAGAAAATTTACTCTCTCAATTTTCTTCATCTTGGCCGAAAGTTCAAGGAAGAGGAAGGTGATTTTTGTTGCAAAATTACCAATAGCTAGCACTCAAAAGGAATCATCCAATGTGATAGGGAAACCATCCCAAAAGCTTGGAATCAAAGCATAAAGCTTGGAGCTTGTACTTCATTCCCATAGTGGAGCTTGGCCGAAATTTTGGAGGAGGAATTTTTGTGTTTGACACATCCTAAATCCGCTCATTGTAAGTATGATTGCGCCATACTTCTTTATGTATTCACTTTATTTTATTCTTGAATTTGATCTTGGGAATGCCTTAGAACCAACACATAAGGAATCTAAGGTATTTAAAATGATATATAATATGCGAAAATTAAACAAATACTTTGATAAATGAATAGGTATCATTTTATTTCAAAACACATAAAACCATTTACATCACATGTAGCTCTAGGGCATACATTCCAACAATCTCCCACTTGCACTAGAGCAAATGGGATATGTCACATAATCCTAGACCATCTATGTGACCTTTAAACACTTTAGCCAGCAAGGTCTTTGTAAACGGATCAGTCAGGTTCTCTACGAATGCAATCGTTGTGACAATAATTTTTCATCTCTGCACTATCTCCCTGATGAGATGATATTTCCTTTCTATATGTTTTCTCCTCTTGTGGATTCTTGATTCTTTGGAGTTTTCCACTGCACCACTATTATCACAATAAAGTGTGAGTGGTCTATCCATATCTGGAATAATTTCCAGATCTCCAAGAATTTATGGAGCCAGACTGCTTCCTTAGCTGCTTCACAAGCTGCTACATATTCAGCCTCCATGGTGGAGTCAGCAATGCAAGATTGCTTTATACTCCGCCACATTATAGTATAGCCCCACCACCTAGGGTAAACATTGATCTTGATGTTGATTTCTTAGAATCGACATCTGTCTGAAAATCAGAGTCTGTATATCCTCTCAGGATCATATCCTCATTGAAATACACAAGCATATAATCTCTCGTTCTCTTAAGATAATTGAGAATGTGTTTTACAGCCACCCAGTGATCCAATCCTGGGTTAGATTGAAACCTACTGACTACTCCCACTACAAAATAGATGTTCGGTCTCGTGCATAACATAACATATATAAGACTACCAACTGTCGAGGCGTATGTGATATGTCTCATTTCCTCAACATCTTGAGATGTTTTAGGAGACTGTTCCTTTGACAAATAAATTCCATGCCAATAAGGCAGATTGCCTTTCTTGGAATTATGCATCCCAAATCGCACAAGGATCTTGTCGATATAGGATGCCTGAGACATAGTTAACATTCGTTTCTTACGATCTTGAAGTATCTGAATCCCAAAAACATAACTGGCCTCTCCCAAATCTTTCATTTGGAATTGATTAGCTTGTCAGGTTTTCACGTCTGATAATATCTTTACATCATTCCCAATGAGTAGAATATCATCGACGTATAAATAAGAAAAACCACATTCTCGTCAATGACGCGTTTGTATACACAAGGCTCATCAACATTCTGCTCAAAATCATAAGACTTGATCGTGGTATCAAATCTTATGTTCCAAGATCGAGATGCTTGCTTAAGTCCATAAATAGATTTTTGTAGCTTGCAAACTTTTTGCTCTTGGCCTTGGGTTATGAACCCCTCTGGTTGTACCATATAGGTACACTCATCAAGATTTCCATTCAAGAATGCAGTCTTGACATCCATTTGATATATTTCATAGTTATAATATGCAGCAATGGATAGAATAGTGCAGATGGATTTAAGCAAGGCTACTGGTGAGAAAATTTCCTCATAGTCATCTCCCTCTTTTTGGGTATAACCCTTGGACACTAGCATAGCCTTGAAGGTCTGTACCTTCCCATCTGCTCCTCTCTTCCCATTATAGATCCACTTGCAACCTATGGGTTTCACCCCATCATGTTGGTCTACAAGTTCCCATACTGAGTTGGAGTACATGGACTTCATCTCTAGGTTCATGGTTTTGAGCTATTCCTCTTTGTCAGAATCATCCATTGAACTACGATAGGTTAATGGATCTTCTATACCATCGCTGGAAGATGGTGTGCTAGTCGAACCAACAAGTAACTCCTCGAGTAACACCTTACTTCAAGGCTTAAACTCCCTCATATAGTCCTCATATAGAAATGTAGCATTTGTCGATACAAATACTTTGTTATCATCATGACTATTGAAGAATCCACCCATAGTCTCCTTAGGATAGCCTACAAATAGGCACACCTGAGAACGTGGCTCCAACTTTGTAGTCTTATTTTTTAGCATATGTGCTGGACACCTCCATATGCGGAAATGTCGTAAACTAGTTTTATGACTATTCCATAACTCTAAGGGAGTCGTGGGAACAGACTTAGATGGAACTACAATAAGAATATGCATTGCAGTTTGCAGTGTGTATCCCCAGAATGAACTAGGTATTGAGCTATAACTAAACATAGATCTCATCATGTCTAGTAGGGTCAAATTTCTCCTCTCTACAATACCATTTTGTTGTGGTGTTCGAGGTAAACGTCCGAATGTATTAGCTCAAGTGGTTGACTGGCTCTTATATGTTTCCAGTAAAAGGTCTATTGGTCATTTTTCCTTCTAAACAGGATTCACAAACTGGTAAAGTCCCAAGCTTTAACTGGTTTAAGGCTCCGTTCTTTATCAATTTATCTATCCGGTCAAGGTTGAAATGACCAAGTCTAAGATGCCATAGATATATGTCATCGTGAGAAATCTTTGGCCGTTTAGTTTTAAGTTTCTCAACCTTAAACATTTCAGCGTTGAGTAGTGACCTATGTGTTAATGGTCTTAACACATACAAGTTATTTTCTGAGTTTCATGTACATATAATTAATCCATTTCTACCAATAATAACCAAATTTCTATTAAAAGAAATTGAATAACCATCATCCAAAAGTTTAGAAACAGAAATCAAATTCCTGTGAAAACCAAGAATGAATAACACATTGTTCAAATTTAAATAACTATTATTTGTGAAATTTAAACTAGAAACTCCCACTGCTCTTGCTGAAACGGCATCACTTGTCTCGACCCTCATAGTATAGTCACATTCAACAAGGTCCCTCCATGAATCAAGTAGCTGTAAAGAAGAACAAACATGGTTAGTAGCTCTAGAATCAATAATCCAAGCGGATTTATCATCCTCCACTAAAAGAGATTCAATAACAAGTAAATCATATTTACCTGTTTCCTTTTTCTCCTTCAGCTCAGCAAGGTATTTAGGACAATTCCTTTTCCAATGCCCATTCTTGTTGCAGTGGAAACATTTTCTTTTGGGCTTAGAGCCTTTCTTGTTATTCTTATTCTTCATGGGCTTTCCCTTAGCCTTCCCAGTGCTTTTCTTCTTCATCTTTACAGATTTAGAAGACTCGACAATATTTTCCTCGGCACCGGACTTACGAGGATCCACAAGCATAGACTCGTAATGGGTGAGCTCATTAAGTAGTTGGGTCAAAGTAAAAGTCAACTTGTTCATAACATAGTTGCTTTTAAACTGCAGGAAACTCTTTGGAAGAGTTTCCATAATCATGGTCACCTGGCTACGCTCGTTAATAAGAGCTCTATGGGTTTCAGCAGTATTGAGATAGGTCATCATCCTCAAGACGTGCTCTCGGACTGATGTCACATCATTCATCCTAGCAGATTACTGAGACCATGGTCTCATGGCGTTGACACTCCGAAAGCTGCCCAAACATGCCCCGTAATGACTCCATCATCTGAGATGCTAAAGCCATAGGTTCATGCTTTGCAGTAAGAACCTTAGACATCCCTGCTAGCAAGTAGGAGTGGGCTTTCTCATTTCCTGCGACCCATTTCTAGTAGGCATCACGCACAGCTTGGCAAGCATTTCTGGCCGGCTCGGGAGGACTCTCCTTCGTCATGATAAACTTTAGGTCTTCACATACCAGATATCGTTCATGTTACTTTTCCATTTAACATCGTTTTCTTAGTTAATTTATCGTTTGAGAGTGTGGAAATAATTGGAGAAACCATAGCTGAAAAATAAAATAAACATGCATTTAATATTCATTCATCGCATATTAAAATCATCAAATAATTTTGGCATAAAATTAAACATGATGCATGAACTATGAATAATGAATTAGACAAAAAATCTATCATCCCACAAGTACGTGCCGCCGTGGGGTAGGTCAAGTACTTGCATGATAGATCGAGACAATCTCGGTTGATTTAGTATATGCGGGAATAACTCTTATTCCTATATTAAACAACTACTGTTTTATTCGATTAAGGAATTTTATTAACAGTTAATTATTCCTTTGTGAGTGTTACCCGCTGTTTCGGGATTCTTGGACTTAACGAGTGAAGTGTCACCGTAGGGTAGGTCAGTTCACAAGATACATCTAGAATCTCTATCCTCTCGGAACCCAAACCTGATATTGACCCAAAATGGACACCATCCGTATGGGACGAAAGCAAAGCCGTCTCGAGAAGCTTTTTGAATCTCATATTTTTGGAGTAACAACGGAGATCGCGGGATATACTGTTCTATATCCCTCTCCCCTCATTATTTTAAAATTAAGGTTTCTATCAATAAAATATCTAATATTTTATTTTAATTACTAGTGTGAATAAACTTATGGCCGCAAAATCGTAATTTAATTTACACTAGTTAACCATCAGTGACCTAACAATTTTAACTTTTAAAATTTATCTCACTAATGTCTATTAGTCTATACTAATTATTTTATTGTATTAAATTAATTTAATATGAGCAGTATTAGTGACCTATCATATTTTAACTCTTAAAATACTAGACACTAATAAGTTTAAATTTATGGAATTATAAAATGGTCAAAATTTTAATTAAATATTTTAATAAATCTTAGTGCGTTATAAAATCCAATGGTACGTGGAATTGTATCCAGAGTGCAGATCTTATTACCGTCCATTCGGATTCGGTTATGAAATTTATATTTGGGTTTCCATCCTATATACCAATGAAATTTTATTAAGCCCAATATATTAGAATTCAAATTTTAAACCATAAATCCAATTCATCCAATTAATTGATTTCCATGCATATCATATTCTAATTTAAACACTTTAAATTACATAAAATCATATTTTTATGTCTATGATGATAATGCATCTAAAACATGTTAAGCTCACGGATCAGACTTGAAAAATTTTTCTGCTATTCCATTCTTCTGGCCGAGTGCAACCAGCAGGTATACTGAAATCTTGTCTATGTTTCAGAAAAGATTTCAGCCCTGGAACTCCCCCGAAACAGTCCCCGAACAGCCCCCGAACTGCACCCAAATCACCCCCTGAATTTCATTATTAATATTGATGTTTCAGGTCTGATTTTTCACTCAAAAATCAGCCCCAACATACCCCAAAAAAGTCCCCAAGTGTTTCCCAAAATTTTGGATTAAATAAAATTCAAACCTAACCCCGTTACTCCAAGAAATTAGGAGTGAATGAGCTAAACCAATACTCAATGCCACACAAAAAAAAAAAAAAAAAGGATGATATGTTTGACACCATAAAGTCTTTCGTGCTATGACTCGTAACCAATGAATACTTGTGTGAACAAGACTCACAAAATAAATCCCTAAACGTTTTAGAGATTTAATCACACTTAATTTATTTTTCTTGTTCTTATTTTTCTTTTCTCAACTATTGAGAGAGAATGAGGAAGAAGATGGAGGCTAGGGTTCCAAATGAGAGGCTTAGCCAAAAAAGAAAAATAATCTTCTTTTTATATCTAGGGTTATTTGTTTCCAAAACAAACAAATCCCTTCATATTCTCCACATGAAAAAATCGACCAAGCAAGGGAAATTTATTTAATTTTGTATTTGATTTTGGAACACTCAAATCAATTACCATAAAGGACATTATGTTGCAAAATTAAAGTTGTGATTACTTTTCAAAAAGTGTAACCACCAAAATTAAGTCAAGAGTTTTATTATTTCCCAAATAAATAAAACTCTTCCCTTTTTCTTAGTGAAGAAATCGGCCACACATGTAATAAAATAAAAAATTTTGTAACATTAATATTTACTTTCCATAATAGAAAATATTGCAAAAATAAAAGGGTTAAATGCCATTTAACAATTTATAACTTCCAAATTAAAACCAAGGGTTTCCAAAACCCAAAATTTGGAAATTACAAACTTAACTTTTCATTTAATTATATCTAATATAATTAAATAATATGTGTTTAAATATCTTATATTTAATAAAACCTTATATTAACTTTTAATATAAAGTTTCAAGTGTGAAAAATATTATTAATCATATTAACAATATTTATACATTTGTGAGTATATAATTGGACCATCCAATTATATTAAATCCGTTATAGTAAAACTAGCTAGCACGGGGACCAAATGGACCCACAGTTCCGAGCACCAATAATCTCGAAATATTAATTAAGCTCTTAATTAAATATTCCAAATTATTAACTCCGGCTTATTCCACTAAAAGCCCGAAGTTGCACTCTCATTGCCGCAGATGATATATTAAGCCGAACTAAGTTGGTGTCCATCGATATAGTCATTACATATAGATTAACCCTTCACGAGTGTCTCGTAATTAGAACCGGGTCATAATGTCTGTTATACCCCTCTAATTATTTTTACCTTAAGTACCACTGATTCTCTAATGAATGATTTATTCATAACCATTATGAATTTTAATCTTTCTATTCGTAATAGAAAGACTTGAGCGCTCAAATTGTTCAAGCACCGAATCAACCCTTAAGAAAGATACTCATCTACTTCTCGCAAGAAAGAATGAACTTCATGTCTATGTAAAACGTTCCCAGCTACATAACAGACCATGCCCCCAAAGTACGTAGCTATTGGTCGGGACTGCTACACCAACCTTACATTTGTAAATCAAAGGACATAGTCTGCCATGCAGGAGTTCGTAGTACACTCAAGTTAAGATCAATCCATATATGACCATCTAGTAGATCGAAATGACTTTCTTTATTTAACGGATATTAAAATAATGTCATTTCCATCCGGGTCCAGTCCTATACGATCACATCATACAAGATGCCTCTATTCTCATGTCTATACATGGACGATCTCGGATCAAGGTCGCCATACAAATATAGAATGGACCATAGCTATAGATAAACCGCAAATAAAATATCCGTTTTGTTTACTCTTTATGGACTATTTAAGATTACTAACTTCATACTTAAATCATCTTATGTATGACACTTATACACTAATTCTGAAGGCACATAAGTAATCTAGGGTATTTAAGATAATATAAAATATGTGACAATTAAACAAATATTTTGATAAATGAATAATGCATCATTTTATTTCAAAACACATAAAATCATTTACATCACATGTAGTTCTAAGGCATACATTCCAACAATAATTATGTCTATTAGATGGCTTGGATACACATAATAGTTTTGTCATTAGCTAATGCATGTTATACTTTGGTATGGCCTCCACATTTATGTGTTTGCCATTGAAATAAATCATTGAATGTTTAATGACAAAGCCATTGTCTTTAGCTTAACATTTCTTATGCTTTGGTATGGCATTCACATTTTGTGTTGGCCATTGAAAGAAAGCACGGGATGCTTAATAGCAAGATTAGTTGACTTGTGTAAGAGAGTATAATCTCTACCATTTCTCTCACTTCCTTAGGTTAACACTTTGCATTCATTCACACAATTGTTATGAGAAAGATTTGAGAGAAAAAAGAGAAGAACTTTAAATATTCACAAATGTTGTGAGAGTATTTGAAATTCCAAAGAGCCAAACACCATTGTGACATCCTAAATCTCTAAATAGTTTAGAGGTTTAATCTTTGTGAGTAAGCTCACACTTCAATTTGTTGGTTTCGAGTCATAGTTCGGAAGATCGAGTGGTTGATCTAAGTGTTGGACAACAAAAGATTGATCTCGGCTACTACAACAAAGGGAGAAGGCAAAGAAAATTTTAAAGATCCATACTGAAACCGATGCCACCATGATTACACCCAAAAATAACTTGGGTTATCGCAGTATAGCTGGGGTGTCGATTCCTCAGAGAGATGGCTACATGAACTAATTTACTCAAACAAAAACTTTAGTAATAACTTAAATAAAGAAAACGAATGAAATTGATAATATAAGATAAAAGAAAATAAAAATTATGAAAAGTATGTAGGAAATATCTATAGAGATAAACAGCAAAGCATCAAGAATTCCTCTTTTATCAACCTCATGTATTCAGTTATTGATTCTTTTTATTACACAATTGATGGTTTCACATCCCAAACCAACAATTGGAAGATATTCAATTCTACTCATATTGAATTCTAGGGTAATCAATGACTATTTTCTCTATGTTAACAGCACACAAAAGTTATCATTACGAGCTATCTAACGTCGACAATATACCCTCAAGCAATACTGCAGCAGAAGACCAACACATAAAACAACTTTACCAGTCAAAACTGGTTTCACAAATCACACATAGAAGAAGCATGACTGGATCTATATGGGATTTGACAAAACACAATTTCTGGGCTAATAAATCGAAGGATAATAAAGAATAACAACCATCAATTTTATTAACGTTAAAAGGTTCTTCAGAAATCAACAAAATAAATATAGAAATTAAAATACAAGAGTTCATCCTTAACTTTGCCTAGGAGATTAGTTCTCCATGGAAGAAAGAGATGCAGCCTGAATAGATCGGAGATACGTCATGATTTCCTTGAAGTTCTTCGTTCTTCCTCTCTATGAATTGTGTTTGTGGCTCTTTTTGAGTGTTTTTCCTTTGTTTCTCTCTGATTTTCTCCTCCCCCAGGGTTTAGGACGAAGTTGGGTTTATATAGAAAAGTCCTGGAACTCTAAATTACATTAAAAACGCATAGCACAAATCCTGAAATCACAGTTTCGCGTCGCGATGTGCGCCCGCATCTCGACGCGCAAGTGGCTTTAAAGGATGCTACAATTGATTAGATCTCCTCGAGTAGATGCAAATCGATGTATTATGGGTCTCGTAACTCTTTCTAAATCAAAAGTTATAGCCTTTTTTAAATTCAGTGCGCGGCTGATGCTCCTGCGTGCGTCCGATATGTCTGTTAGGCTCTGAAACATGTTCAATTGCTCCATTCTCCTTGATTCATCGCTTCCTATTAACAAAGCACAAAATGACTCTAATTAAGATTAAAACATATGATAATAAAGCTGAGTTAGAAGTGTTCTAAGTACATATTCGTGCACTTATCACAACCCTCAACCAGCTTATTGCTAGTCTCTAGCAATTCAATCGTAAAATAAAATAAAAACTAAATAAATAAATAAAACTATCTAAGTCACTTTCGTAGGGATCACGATTGCATTCAGCGTATGTAACAAGCCTTTAAACCCCTAGGTGTCCCTAGTGGACGAGTTATAGTCTCGTGAGGGCTTACAGCGACGACACCCACAAACGTCATTCAAAACACACAATCATGCAAAAATAAAAATTTTAACTAGTCCCAATAGTTTCACATAATTTTATCTTCAAAGAATGTCTAGTAATGAAACCAAAGAACCTTCAATGTACTCATCATAACTCAAGTCCAAGTCTTTGAATAAATTATCTAAGCAAGACTCACAGTGTGTGTGTGTGTAAAGGTTTATTCACAGCTTTATTCCTTGGTAAGCCAACTCAATGATTTCGTTTAAAAATTAGGATCGATGAAACAAACCAACCTAGATATCTCAATTAAGCTCTGTAATTGCTTTTCTGTGCTCAATATGGTATGATTTTCTTATGTTTTTTTTCCTTTGTCTCTCTTTTCATTCCTTTCTTTTTACATTTTTCTTTTATTTCTCTTTTTTTGCTTCATCTTTTTTTTCAACACACCTACCCTTTAAGGTAGCATTTCTCCTCATGGTGGTCCTAATACTCGCCCATGGGTAGCTTCACGCTTATCGGTTATAGGTGGTTTATTTTCTTTCTTTAGAGACTTTTTCTTTTATTTTCAACCATACCATAAGTCATAACACAAGCAAATCAGGATAGATATATAAGCAAACAGTCATCCATCGACATACAATTTCTTCAACTAGTCACCTTGCCAACTACTCAGGCTTCCACTGCTAAAAACCTATAATTAAGTGCTTACGAGTCTAACATAGATAAACTACTCAAAGCATCAGATAAAAGTGCATTAAAGAACTTATCATTTCTAAGATTTCACCCTAAAACAAACAATATCATCATTGGACTCATGTTTAACTATCAAGGACTAAAAACAAATTTTTTTAATAGATAATAATAAAATGTATTTATGACAGGTATTATCATGCGCATGCATACACCCCCACACTTAAAACTTGCATTGTCCTCAATGTAAGATAAATGTAAAGAAAAAGGATTAAGGAACAACACTACTAGGAGCGGAGTTGATCAGGTTCCTGTTGGTGAGAATTTGGCTGTGTGGGTTGTGCTAACTCCTGCCTAAACACTCATGCAAACAATAAAAATAAAACATGCAATTAGCATACAATAAAGTAAAACTAAAGTAAATAAAATAAAATAAAATGCAGAAGCAAGGGTTGCCTCCCTGCTAGCGCTAAGTTTAACGTCTTCAGCCAGACGTAACCACATAAGCTGTCATAGTGGCTTCCATCTAGCATACTGATGAAGGCATGAGAGAGAATGTTTGTCTAGTTGTGGTAATTTACCCACTAATCCTCCATAGTCTGGTGGCTGAAATTTGGTACTGTACATAAAGAAAGATTCACTCAATGTTATTTTTAATCTCACAGATATCATCTTTAATTGAGCATTAACTCTCATTTTCCTCATTTTTTGGTTCTTTGGGACCAGTTTTAGTTCAGGGGAATTTGATTCAGGTTGTAGAGACGTTGTTCCTGGTAGGACCGTTTCTAGCATGTATGAGTAATGACACTTTTCATCACCTTGTGGTTGTTTCTCGACATGAAAATTGTTATGTTCTTGAGGAGAGAGTACCCTAATTGGGAAATGTGACACTTGTTCTACCTGAGATGTGTTAACACTATTATCCTTAGGGTCACCTATACTGTTGGAAGTATTCTGCATCCCTACCTCTTTACCGCTCCTAGTGATTTTGACATTAACACCTTTTATACTGGATACCTCATGATCAGCCTGTGCCATGTGTTGCCTTTGTGGATTTGGTTGAGTCTGAGATGGAAATTTTCCTTGTTCTTGCACACTCAGGACATTAGTCAATTTAGAGATTTGACTCCTAATTTCCTTTTGGTCTTCAGCTACTTGAGTTATCAACGACTCAATCCTTTGATTGGTTTTACTCTGGGTCTCTACAAATGCATGCCAGGTATCCTCTAAAGAATTTCTAGGAACGATAGGTGTGTAATACTGTGGGGCACTGTAACTCATAGTTTGTGGTGTCTGGGTAGGCTGATAAGACTCATGCCTCCAACTAACATTGGGATGGTTCCGCCATATAGGATTATAGGTATCTAGATATGGTGTGTAAGTCTTCTGATACGTCCATAATACATGGCATTGTTCTTCATATGTCCCTTCCATCTCACCATATACCGGACACTCTTGAGATTCTAACTCGGCTACTGAATGCATTATCTCCTATCTGTCTAGTTAACAGCTCAATTGTGTCTTAAGGCTATCCTCTTCCCTAAAGTGTTGTAAGGTTCTGCTAAAATAAGTATGTGTCCTATCAGTGTTATCTATGGCATTGGGTCCAGTCCAAGTGTGAGATTTCTTAGCTAGGTCATCTAAATACTCGAGCGCCTCATCAGGGTCCTTTTGGATAAACTCACCATTGCACATTGTTTCAACAAATTGACGCTCTCTAGGGGATAGTCCATCATAGAAATAACTTACTAAACGCCAACTCTCATATCCATGGTGGAGACAACTAGCTAACAACTCCTTAAATCGCTCCCACGTTTGATAAAGGGTATCACTGTTTCTCTGGGAGAAGGTGGAGATTTTTCTTTTAAAGGCATCTGTCTTATGGTGTGGGAAATATTTATCAAAAAATACTTGAGTCATCTCGCCCCACGATCCTATTGACCTAGGTCTTAAAGAATACAACCAGCTCTTAGTCTATCCTTAAGGGCAAATGGAAAGAACTTAAGTCTAATCGTGTCAGTGTTTCCAAACCGGTCATGGAAGGTTGCTACTACCTCTTCAAATTCCTTAATGTGCACGTAAGGATTCTCGCTCTCTAAACCATGAAAAGTTGGAAGATACTGTATCATTCCAGGCCTAAAGTCTATGTGTGGTGCATTAGGAGGAAACATGATGCACGAAGGTATAGTTGTGCGAGTTGGGTAGAGGTACTCTTCAAGAGTCCTCCTAGGTGGTCTCTCGTATTCACTCATGTTAGTGTAGAAGAAGGATTTTCAAATATATTGTCAGAATCTAAGCTTTCTTCTTCATTCCTAACAAATCTACCAAATCTATCCCTACGTCTAGACATGCAATTGAAGCTCAAATAATACGGGATACAGAAGAAAAATAAAATAAAGATAAAAATAAATAAATAAATAAATAAAAGGAATAAACTAGAAATTAAAATATAACAAAAATTAAAACACAAATAAATAACTAAAATAAAATACTAAATAAAATACTAGAAACAAAAATAAAAAGAACTAATTAAAAATAAAAATATAAACAGGAACAAAAAGAATTAAAATAAACTAAATAATCAAATAGTAATTAAAATAAATAAAAAAATTAAACAATAAAAAAAATGGAACGAAGTTACCGCTTCGTTGTTGAACAAGCAAACATGCTCCTTTTGTAAACTCTCCCCGGCAACGGCGTCAAATTTTTGATTACGCCCAAAAATAACTTGTGGTTATCGCAGTATAGCTGGGGTGTCGATTCCTCAGAGAGATGGCTACAGGAACTAATTTACTCAAACAAAAACTTTTGTAATAACTTAAATAAAGAAAACGAATGAAATTCATAATATAAGATAAAAGAAAATAAAAATTATGAAAAGTATGCAGGAAATATCTATAGAGATAAACGGCAAAGCATCAGGAATTCCTCCTGTATTCAGTTATTGATTCTTTTTATTACACAATTGAAGGTTTCACATCCCAAACCAACAATTGGAAGATATTCAATTATACTCATATTGAATTCTAGGGTAATCAATGACTATTTTCTCTATGTTAAAAGCACATAAAAGTTATCATTACGAGCTATCTAACGTCGACAATATACCCTCAGGCAATACTGCAGCAGAAGACCAACACATAAAACAACTTTACCAGTCACAACTGGTTTCACAAATCACACATAAAAGAAGCATGACTGGATCTATATGGGATTTGACAAAACACAATTTCTGGGCTAATAAATCGAAGGATAATAAAGAATAACAACCATCAATTTTATTAAACGTTAAAAGGTTCTTCAGAAATCAACAAAATAAATATAGAAATTAAAATACAAGAGTCCATCCTTAGCTTTGCCTAGGAGATTAGTTCTCCGTGGAAGAAAGAGATGCAGTCTGAATAGATCGGAGAGACGTCATGATTTCCTTGAATTTCTTCATTCTTCCTCTCTATGAATTATGTTTGGGCTCTTTTTGAGTGTTTTTCCTCTGTTTCTCTCTGATTTTCTCCTCCCCCAGGGTTTAGGACGAAGTTGGGTTTATATAGAAAAGTCCCGGAACCCTAAATTACATTAAAAATGCACAGCACAAATCCTAAAATCGCAGTTTCACGTCGCGACGTGCGCCGCGCATCTCGACTTTCCATCGTTTCCTATTAACAAAGCACAAAATGACTCTAATTAAGATTAAAACATATGATAATAAATCTGAGTTAGAAGTGTTCTAAGTACACATTCGTGCACTTATCACACCACAAACAACTTCCGCCGCACTAAGGACAGTCATTTCCTATAATTGTTATCAGAGTTTACGGTTGAAAAGTGTTCTTAACCCTTCTTTTTAAAGTTTCAAGTTTTAATAATTTATATGTGATATAGATTATTAGAATACATGTTGTGATGAGTAGGCACAATTAGATTCATGAGATGAATAGTTTTTAATGTTCATGTGATGAATGTTTACTTTAATTCAGGTAATGAATGTATTACGTTGATAGTTAATTTTTCCAGATCTTATTTTTAGTATTGGAAATGTAAACGATAATGTCATATTCTTTCAAGTGTTGTAAGTTCATTTCCTTTGTAATAAGTCCATTTTGTAACTCAATTTGTAACATAGAGGAGCCGATGCCACGAAGGGCTCATTACGAACCTATTCCGCGAAGAACTCAACAGCATACCATGGAGCAAGATTTGAAGACCAATGGATGCCTTATATTTATTGTACTAATTATATTAGTATAAAAAATAAGAGCCTGATTAATGTAATTTTTGAATTTATGAAAAATTACATTCCGTTACGAGTCCATAGAAAAAAAGGGGACCAAAACAGAGCCCGGAAGCTCCGGAACGGAGTAAATGAAGTTCTAGTGTTCCGACAGGCGTTCGAACACCCGTCAAACGCCACACAAACTTTAGTCCACTGCCTGAAAATGTTCAAATACCCATTAAACATTTTTAGCCCAGACCTTGGAATATATATATATATATTAAACATTTATAGCCTAGGGTGCATACTCTTGTATTTTTATATGCCATAACATGTAGATATGCATGATATTCAAGTCCTAAAAATGATTTTATGTAAATTTAAAAGTTAAATAAGAATATAAGATGCATGTAAACAGATTAATAAGATTAATTGGTTTAAAGGTTTAAAAATTGTGAATTCAAGTTTTAGAAACAAATGGACCTTAGGAGTACATTATTTTCCTTGACATATCAGATGGAAACGTAGACGTAAATTCCATAGCCGGTTCTAAATGGATGGTAATATGGTCTGCACTCAGGATACAATACCAAATACAATTGGAATAAATAATGTGCCTTTATTAATTAAATGGTTTAATGATATTTGGTTCGTTCGTTGAATTCTAATTTTTAAAACCTATAAGTGGACTAGTAATTCAAGAGTTAAATTGATTATATCACAATAACAATTTGATTAAATTAGTTTAATTAAGCTAATTGGTTAGTAGAGACTAATCAGGATTAGTGAATAAAATTTTAAGAGTTAAAATTGGTTAGATCATTAAATTATTAACTAGTATTAATTAAGGTTATGACTTTAACCGAGCATAATAGAAGATTGATAAAATGCCAGTGAGATAGAAACCTTACACTTTTTAATAGTGAGTGAGAGAGGATTATACCACAATAAATCCCATGATCTCTATTGTTATCTAGAAACGTGAGATTTAATAGGCATCTCGAGACGGCTTTGATTTCGTCCCCTACGGATGGTGTCATTTTTAGGTCAATATCAGGTTTGGATTCCGAAAGGATAGGGACTCTAGATGTATCTGGTGATTTAACCTACCATACGGCGGCAATTCACTAGTTAAGTCCAAGGGTTCCGAAATAATGAGTCACACTCACAAAGGAATGATTAAGTTGTTAATCAAAGTTTCCTTGATCAAAATAATGGTAGTTGATTAATATAAGAATAAGAGTTATTTCAGATATATTAATCAATTGAGAATGTCTCAATCTATCATGCGAATACTTGACCTACCATATGGCGATATTTATTTATGGGATGATAGATAACAGTGGTATAATGATTCTCTTAGATTTCTAATTCATTATACATTGATCATGCATCATGTTTAATTTTATGCCTAAATATTTGACAATTTTAATATACAAAGAATGAATATTGAATGCGTGTTTATTATTTTTCAGTCATGGCATCTGCAATAATCTCCATTATCAAACAGCAAGAAAAATTAACCGAGGATAATTATGTTAATAGATTAGTGACATGAATACTATCTTCGTCTGTGAAGATCTTAAATTTATTCTAATGGAGGAATGTCCTCTTGAGCCAGCACCAAATGCTGGCAGACTGCACGTAATGCTTATAATAATTGGATTAAAGCTGATGAGAAAGCCCATAGCTATTTGATAGCATCCATGTCTGAGGTTCTTGCTGCACAGCATGAGCATATGGCGACAACATCAATGATTATGCAAACATTATAGAACATGTTTGAGCAACCTTCAGACCGGCAACAATATAAGGCAATTGCCTCTGTATTGACCGCTAGAATGAAGGAAGGAAAATCAGTCCGAGACTATGTGTTAAGGATGATGGCTCATCTTAATATGGCTGAAACCCATGGTGCACGTATCAATGTGCAAAGCCAGGTGACAATGATCATGGAAACTCTTCCGAAGAGTTTTCTGCAATTTAAGAGCAATTATTCTATGAATAAGTTGACTTTCACATTGACTGAACTGCTGAATGAGCTCACCAATTATGAGTCCATTATGAACGATCCTCGTAGGCCCAATGCCGAGACAAATGTTGCTGAATTTTCTAAATTTACGAAGAAGAATAAGAAAGGAAATTGGAAGGCAAATGCAAAACCAATGAAAAAGAAGAACAACAAAAGCTCCAAAGGAACCAATGCCAAGGGAAAATGTTTCCATTGTGAACAACAAGGGAATTGGAAAAGGAATTGTCCAAAATACCTTGCAGAGCTTAAAGAGAAGAAGAATACAGGTAAATATGATTTACTTGTCATTGAGTCTCTTTTGGTAGAGGATGATAAATCCATATGGATTGTTGATTTTGGTGCCACTAACCATGTTTGTTGTTCTTTGCAGCGACTTGACTCATAGAGGGACATTGCTGAAGGTAGTTTTACCATGAGAGTTGTGACAAGGGATGTTGTTTCAGTTAAAGCAGTGGAAGATTCCAAATTAAACTTTAATAAAAGTTATTTGTGTTTAAATAGTGTGCTATATATTCCTGGTTTCGCAGGAATTTGAATTCTGTAACAAAACTTATAGAATGTGGTTTTTCTGTTTCGTTTAATAATAAGTTGGTTATTATTGGTAGAAATGGATTAAATATATGCACGGGAAACTCCAAAAATAATATATATATATTAAGACCGGTAATGCATGAATCAATGCTTAATAATGAAATGTTTAAGATTGAAAGATCTAAAACTAAACGGCAAAAGATTTCTCATGACGATACCTATTTATTGTTAGGGTTGGTGCTCAGAGTGCCAATCCGGATCGTATTTATGTCCGATTTATAAATATGAGCAATTATATTTACCATAATATTACTAATTTTACGGTAGCACCCTTGTTTTTTATACGCTTATTCGATCTAATTGTGATTATATATCTGATTACGATTAGATCGAAACTGAATCCGGTTCAGTGATAAGTGTATATTAGACAAATACACTAGGATTTACAGTATAATGTGCAGTTACAACGTAGTTTGTAATTGACATTAGGAAGCGCAATATTAGTTGTATATCTTTAAATAAAGTTTCTGGTCAAGATTTGCTAACACGGGTCGGTTAGTAAAATCCGCCGAGACCAGTAAATGTCGTATATCGTGATTTGGTCTGATGGTTTATCCCAGTGAACCATGAGTCTCGGGAGACTCGTATAGACATGTAGGTGTTTATTTGATAAGACACTAAACGACTCACTGAATGTTTCCTAATAGATGGTACACCAATGTCAATAGGAACCTTCCCGAGTTGAGTGAGCATAGTGGTCATTCGACTTGAGATACCACTGTGGATATATGAGCTATCCTCCACACATTGATGGCAGTCACGTCAACGATCTAATCATGATCAGACCCCCGCCTGTTCGTTTGGAATGGACTGATGCGCATGATATCATGTGCGTATCAAGACAAGATCCATAAGTCCTGTGTACAGGGCATAGACATCCATCATGTGTTTACGATCTAGTAAATCCATAGTCGTGGTATAACGTTGGAAACCAGTTCTGAGTGTTATTTCATGATCGTAAATTGAAAGTCGACTGTATTATACCGAACAGATTTGACGTTCTGATCTATATCCTAGGTATAATATGGATGGCCTGTGACGGAGGGATTATATGTTTGCAATGACCTCGGCTTGCATAGTTTAGCGAGATTATCCGTGGTCGTCATAATCCATGAGTGGGGGATTATGGACACGAAATTAGATTTCGTGACGGATAAACCTAAACTTAGAGAGTCCCACAATATGAAGTGTACTTGTTGAGTACTTGGACAACGCGATATGAATAATACAGATTATTCATAATACTTAACCAGATTAAATGAATTAATTCGGATCGTTTAATCGTTAAACGATAACACATGTATTAGGGGATTTTGTCCGCTAATAATTATTGTGTATTTGTATTTGATACATAATACGATTAGATAAACATAAATTATTCTTCAAATGAGATTTTGACACATACCATAAATATATGTATTTGTTATTTAATGTAAAAAAATACATGTAAGGTTGTTATTTAATTATTTAGTTATTTAAATGTTAAATAATTAAATAATTGACATTTCAAACCTTATCCATTAGTCATTATTTGATGTGATACATGGTGACCAATTATTGGTGACATATAGCATTTTATCATTTAATTTGATTTTTGATCAAATTAAAATATATTGATTGGATAATTTTGCCCTCAATTTTCATCCATATATAAATAAATAAATAATATTTTGATCTTCTTCTTGAACACACTATATGTAGGTGTCCTAGACATGCCACGGGATCTCTAAGCGTGATTCGTGTGTGAATAAAATCAAAAATAAGTTACGGATGACTTACATTGATTGGCTTGAGTTCAAAACTTTTTGTGGATGTTGAAACTTCCAGACTCATGGGTGAGTATCCCTATCACCATCATTTGACTCTCATATGTGCTAGCAAGAACAAATGGAACAAATTTTGTGCCCAAAAGAGAGAGAGAAGCAATCGGCCCTTTGAAGTCATGGTCGTTCGACCAAGTCTACAAAAATAGAGGGCATATGCTTTCTTTTCTTTCGACCATGAAAAGAGAAGTCACAGAGAGATTGTTTCTTATGTCTCGGCCTTCTCCAAGAAAAGCATAGAGCAATTGGCATATTGAGATCAGAGGCCTATTGACCATTATGAAAATAAGGCCATTCGGCCAATCAAACAACAAAGGCAATTTAGCCTTTTATGGCAGAGGCCAATCGGCCAAAAGCAAAAGAAAAAGTCAGTGAGCAAAATGAATTAGCTTTTTCAAGTTGGAAAATAATAACGGCCACTTTTTTTTTTTACTTTTAGCGGCCAATGAGAGAGAAACACAATGAAATTCCGAAAATCATTTTAATTTTATTTCTTTTCTTTTCAAAAGGCAAAGAGTGTTTTATAGGTTTCCAACAAAACCCATCATTCACTTATATCACGAAAGGTGACTAATGTTATAAGTGAAGTGGGCCCCACTTTAAATTCAAAATTCAAGTGGGCTTGCTCAACACACTTCGGGCTCGGATTCGTTTAATCTGATTAAACGAATTTTCTGTCGCGGTATAGTTAAATCCAATTTAATTAAATAATAATAACCAGTAAAATTATTACGGAAGTCGCTCGCGAATTAACTCCAAATTAATTTGTTCGATAAAATTAAAATTCAATTTAATTCCTCGTTGAAATCCGATTTCATTTAATATATCTAATATATTATTTTAGCCCAATTAAGTAAATTAAATAGTAAAATCTAATTTAACTATTAAATTTATTTTACTGATTAATTCCAAATTAATCGCGTTCTCTCCTCTTGACGAATTTAATCCCAGATAAATTCTCGACGCAATTAATCCCAAATTAATTCTTGTCGTAGTTAATCCAAGATTAATTTTTTTCTCTAAATTAATCCCAGATTAATTTTCTCTCTCATAATTAATCATAGATTAATTTTGTTCGAGTCAAATATCATCGGTGAATCTTTGGGATGCGACCCAAGAGATCCTTGGATATGTTGGTAGTAAATACGGTCATCAGACTATCCGAACACGTGCGTACCCTGTACCATGCACCTACCGATTTACAAGACATTGTTGGCTTCTAGCAAAGCACCGTGCCTACCCAATTCTCCTGAAATATTCTACTACGGAAAACAAGATATTTGTCAGGCGTAGTATAGCTAGTATTGCGTATTACGATCCAGTATCGTATGTCACATGTTAGGTCTGGGGCTGGAGTTGTGTCTGCCTCGTATGAAGCATACATCGGATCACTAGCAACTAGTCCTTTTATGATTGGAAATTCATGATCTAGTCATACTTCCCCGATGGCTATAGCACTTAGAGTACCAGTTCTATATCCTTACGTTAGGGGTGTTCATAGGGTCGGGTCAACCCGCGACCCGACCCGACCCGCAGCAACCCGACCCGACCCGGTCGGGTTTCTTAATTTAAAAAGTTAATTTCAGGTCTGACCCAACCCGACCCGAAATTTCGGATCGGGTCACGGGTTTAGTTTAGCAAACTCGGGTTTGACCCGACCCGACCCGATGTAATGATATTTTATTATAATATATATATTTTTAGTGGTATAACTTTAACAGCCAAAGGCTGCAGCTCAAATGGTAACGTTTACATGGTTAAGAAGAAGAAGGTTGCAGGTTCGAGTGTGTACGTTGTAATTTTTTGTAAATTAATTTTTCAAAAATCTCAATTTGTTGCTGAGATTCGAACTTTGGCTTCTCTGAAGCTTGTTAATGCCTTAACCATCGATGCTGCAAGCAATGTTGAATATTTTTGCTCAATAAAAAAATATATATTATATTTACTATATATAATGTTGACCCGACCCGACCCGCAATTTTTTGACCCGATCCGAGGTGACCCGACCCGCGCGGGTCACCTCCTCCAATTTCGGGTTTCGGGTCAGACGACCCGAATGACCCGACCCGATCGGGTCCAAAAAAATTTCGAAAAACCCGACCCGACCCGACCCGTGAACACCCCTACCCTACGTGATCATCATCTCCATATGAATGAAGTGATACTTCATTCTTGACATCACAGCCAATACATTACGATTCTCAATATACCCAGAAGAGGCATACACAGAACCTTTTAAAGCCCCGGACGACCAAAACCAAAGTATATTGATTGTCGCAAGTATTAGCAATGCAAGTCTCAGGTTAAGACCAAATATACCTACCCAGATTCGAATTGCCATAGGCACATAGTCATACTACCAATGGGATTCCGAGGGGTCTATCCATAGCGAAACTGTTACCATACCATCGGTAAACAGAATCTCCTATTACATTTGCATGAGTATCCAATACCCAAATATATGAGAACAATGTTGTTACGTTTCCATAACACGCACAAGTGTAATACTAGCATATTCTGTATTATCGATATCGAGTCTCGATAACACTACGACTAGGGATATTTAATGATTAAACCTTAATGGATTAATATTGTCTCATATCTTATCAATCCGGTACTAATCACATGGACTTTATCATTTATATATCTAGATAATCCAATTACAAATGATAAAAGAGCAATTTCCTTTGTCACATAGTTAATTTACACAACAACACCATGTTCTGTACAAATAGTGATCCAATGGGTCATAATTATCCAACACATGGACGAAAATCTTGCTCTAAAAATGGGTTTGAAATTTTATTTCACAAATCTTGAAGAATTTAAGGAAAATCAAGAAAAAGCTTTGGAATCAAGTGGATTAAAGGTAATTCATTAAATCCCTTAGCTTAGAAATCTAGTTTCTTGTTTCTTGAGTTGTTAGATATGATCTAGGGTTCCTTAAATTTTGAAATTTTGGGGCTTTTGTTTGTGGTTGTTAGAGATGGAAGTTGAAGCATGTGTGAAGTGTTTATTGGATGAAATTAATGTAATTTATATCCGATTTGTTTAAATTATTGTTGGATATTTTTGTTGCTACTATAGAGTGTAATAGCCATTTATTTTATGCCTAGAATTGCTCTAGAGTTCTTCATATGTGGTGATTCTAGTTGCTATTTAGATTAATTGAAATAATCTTGAATTATTGAATTTAAAGCATGAACTTTATGAAATTTTAGTTTGCTGATATGTTATGATTAAACTAGAATTTATGTGATGATTTTGATGTCATATGAATGTAATGGATGTGTTTTGGGAGTTGGAACATTTGTCGGAAAGTGTTTCCGACTTGAAATAAGCGAAAACAGACAAAAACGGCGTTACCGGGTGGATTTTGAGCCAACCGGATGACGGCTGTCCAAACAGTGAATCTGTCACTGTTCCGGCAGCCCATGAACTTCCCTGACACTATTGGGGCTGACCTGGGCAGTCCCCATAAGTGTCGGATAGTCGGTTCGGTCAAAAATGCGTTTTAGGCCATTTTACGGAAAATCGATTTTCGTAAAAGTTTCACGAAGTTTCAATATTATTTATGTTAATATTTGATATTAAATAAATAGGTTTAGGTGAAATATGAATAAATTATTCATATTAGATATTGGATAATTTATTTGGTATTTTGAAAAAGTTTTAAAATACAATTTCGCCCGAACTCGCGCTTCTGCTGCCCCCCATCACCCAAAACCCCAATAAAATTGTAACAAAGCGGGTATGATGTTTCATCTATTATGTTATTCATGCTTGATATATGATATATAATCCGATTTTAATGTCTGCACATGCTAGTAATCTAGATATGTTTCTTAATTGTCCGGTTCTATGCTAACGAATATGTAACGAAGATTTAATTGTTAACTTGAGTTATATGTTCTAACGTAGAATTGAATTGTTTAGAAAATGATTTAGATTAAATTCTGCATTGGATGTAGAGTATAACTTCCATAGGAACATCCCCGTTTTTAAATATTGCTGTAAAGTAATGTGTATTGGATATATATTTTTTGGTCCGTCTTGTTAGTACGGTTTATGGGTATTTTTCTATAAGTGCATCTGAGATCGTGCCAAAGCTGTGAGGGTGTAATTATAGGATTATTATCCATACCGGTTGTATATTGATACTCGATAAATTCAAGTGAAAGTGGAAATCCTGAATGTGCCAAAGATGTCAGGACTATATCAGTAGCTTGAGTTTGTCATTGGCAAGTGAAGCCTTGATACGCCTCCATGTGAACGTGCCAAAGCTGCCACAGCGAGAAACAGTCAGGACCAAAGCCAGGAGTCACTGGTGAGTGATTTACAAAGAGTTGTCTACCTAATGAATATACATAAGCGAGATCGTGCCAAAACTGTGAGTCGAAATATATTCATGGGATTCTACTCTCACTATGGAATTGATTTAATTATTGAATTCCCGTTGTCTGTTGGGGATTATGGTATTACGTAAAGTAGTGGGAGACATTGCTGGGTTAAAAATCCATAACTCAGGCAGTGCGTAATTTTATGGAAATTTCTGCTTAGTTTTCCTTTCATTCTATATTGTTTATAGAATTATACTTCTAATCCACTACATTTATATTTCTTATATATTCTGACTTTACTTATAATTGCGTAGTTCTAGAATAGGTTTTAGAAAGACAGTAGACTTAGATATTGTTAGATTAGTTGAAACCATCGGGAACTTTTGTTTTGATTTTCTTGAAAATCAATATGGTTTGTAACTTAGTTTCTAAGTCGCGATTAGTTAATATAAGTAGATATATTCTTTAGTATATTAGTCTAGTTAGAACTGCTTCTTATACAGTAAGAATTGACACGAATTCATTCATGTCTCGAGATTCTTGACTGGCATTAAGAAAACCTCTTGAGCGTTTGTTTATTTTTTAATGACGTTTCTTAGCTTTAGTGACTTTTAGAAGTCAAGTATTTGACACAATTTGCTAATCAATTATTTTACAATCGTTGTGAATAATTGAACGCAAATTATAAAGCTTAAGAACTAAGTTGCGTATAGTTGTGTATAGAGAATATCGATTCTCACAATATGGCAATTATAGGTATTGAATACCAGATCTCCCGTCTAGTTGTTTAGTTTAATAATAGTTTTGATATTTGATATCAGAACTTGTGATTATTGGATAGTTACTTGTTTTGTATAAATAATTGTTACATATTTTAAAACGACTAGTAATGTCATTGATGAAAGATGAACATTAAGAAAATATTCGGTAAAATGAATAACTTATAACTGTGCTTTATGAAATTTTATCATAAAAACATTAGATGCTTGTATCGTATGGTAAAAGATGGTCTGATATGAGATCACACCAGATATCCTTATCCATTTAATGAATATTGTATTCAGGTTGTGATTATTTTTGATTTAACCAATAATCGTCGTTGGACCACAAATTTATTAAACTAATACATTGGATGTGTGTAGTTTAATAAATTAGAAATTGCCTTGTATAGTTTTCTTTGCTTCGTAACTCAGTTAATGAATTATCATGACTTAGTTACGTGTTTCTACTAGAGAACATATTGAACGTCTTGAATTGTTCAAGAACTGTTGATATGTTACTAATGAAACTCGGATAAAATATTTTGAATAGTTCAAATATATTCTATCTGCAGTGTTGAAAACTGTATCTTTTAAAAATTCATTGTACATCTTTGTATTGTTCAAAGATGTTTGATTTGATCAAACGCATGAATTTAAGGCAATAAGTTCTATAGTTATTTAATGAATGTAATTCTTACTCAGTATTAAACTTTCGCGATTCCATTGTAATGGAATTGGTCAGTGGGAGTTAGCGATTCTTATATGATTTGATTCGTTGATATTGAGTGTTACTGAATTAGTTTCAATACTCTTGGAGTTATGCTCTAGTAACACTAATTCATCTATTTAATTAAGGTTTCATTTCTACAATTATATATATTATATGTATAGGTAGAAAATTCGAATCTTGAAAAGTTTGAGATTTGAAACTTTCATTTATATAATGGTTATATAGTTGAAAGTACTTGTGCCTCGGAGGTACAAGAAAAGTTTATCATTTATTATATTTAATAGAATATTGTATTCTACTTGATAGAATATATTTTCTACAATCTCGAGTAATAAAATTATTTTTTTATTTGATGGTTGGCATTGGATATCGACAATTGTAGAAAAGACTTGACTTATTGAAGTCAAATGTGAGAATGATAAACAGTAGTGGAAGTACATAATTAATAAGATGAAAAGACCCTTAGACAACTTCCTTATAAGTCCAATAGGATGTCGGAATTATTTACAAAGTATTTGATATTTAATGATCATGTTATTTTCTTATCGAAGAAAATTATCCTATAACTTATAATGGGAGCGATATTTGATATCGATTTTGGAAATTAGTATTGAACCATAGATCTAAGATTGTTCATGGCTTACTACGATCAATTTTTGAACTTGATTAGGCTTTCGTTATGGATAGCTCATAAAATGTGCAAATTGTTTGCGCAACAATAGCTAGTGATCTTGATAAAGGTTTGACCTTTATAGTATGAAAGTGAGTAGGTTATACTCAGTAGTCTATTGTAGATTATGAGGAAGCTTGTCTCTAGTTGTACTAATTGAACAATTAAAGATCTTTTGGTTAATATTAATATTAAACTGTATTTTGGCTAAGGAATGCAAAGTGGCATTCTTGAGTGATTTCTTCAAATGAGAGATTTGTCAGTAGGGTCAGTGGGAGCGTACGAATTTATTTCTAGTGTTAAATATCCTTAGTCTTCTTTTCTCTGTGAATGCAGTGGGAGTAGTCTCTATTATATTTGATATAAAGTTTTATATAAGATATAAAGCTGAGAGACTTGTGAGATACTCTCATTAGTCGCATATTAGATATGATCTAATAAAAGACATTATTAGACTATCTGTATGACAGTTAGTATAACTGCTTGACAATTAACGTGACTTTTATGTATATGATATTCATCTTTCGTAAAGGATGATTCCTTTGTCGAAAGATAGATTTATTGGAATGTCTAGTCAATCTTATGTATCATAGGATGATGACATAATGAATATTATATCTTGTGCGATTAAAGATATAAATTTAATCGTAATTGTTACGAGTTATTTTGATATGATGCAGACCATATGATGGATCTTGAAATATATTCTTTGTGATCTTTGAGATATTAAGAATGAGTTTCTTATATACGGAGAATTTAATTAGCAACCATAAGGTCAGATTAGTTTTGATTCTAATTATGACACTAAATGGTCTATGTCATATAAATTCAGAAAAGATATAGTGGGAATGTCACCGTTGATTCTACTATACTAGTGGAATCAGTTGCGACTTTTGAGGTACTAACTTAAGAAGTTGCATAGTGACCTCATAGATTAGAAGTTTTCATATTAGTATAGTGCTTGCGATTATCTTAAAGTATTTGGATTTGATTTCTAAATACATGGACAACACAGTAGCGATAGCACAATACTAATATTGCATCTGAATCATGTTGATATGGAATTTGGATTCTACAAAATATGAATGATGCTGGTTAAAGAAAACGGTTGAGTTTGTTGGACAGATTCGATTTGTTAAAGCAGACATACTTGTTATTGCCTACCTCTAGAGTGCTGGTGAGCTCTTGAGGGCCATGAGTATGTGATACACATTAAGATGTGTATATGATACCGTTGATTGGCACTGTAGCAAGTGAGAGAAATTGTTAGGGTTGGTGCTCGGAGTGCCAATCTGGATTGTATTTATGTCCGATTCATAAATATGAGCAATTATATTTTCCATAATATTACTAATTTTACGGTAGCACCTTTGCCTTTTATACGCTTATTCGATCTAATTGTGATTACATATCTGGTTACGATTAGATCGAAACTGAATCTGGTTCAGTGATACTTGTATATTAGACAAAGACCCTAGGATTTACAGTATAGTAGGCAGTTACAACGTAATTCGTAATTGACATTGAGAAGCGCACTATTAGTTGTATATCCTTAAATAAATTTATGGTCAAGATTTGCTAACACGGGTCGGTTAGTAAAATCCACTGAGACCAATACATGTCGTATATTGTGACTTGGTATGATGATTTATCCTAGTGAACCATGAGTCTCAGGAGACTCGTATAGATATATAGGTGTTTATTTGATAAGACACTGAACGATTCACTGAAGGTTTCATAATAAATGGTACACCAACGTCAATAGGAACTTTCCCGAGTTGAGTGAGCATAATGGTCCTTCGACTTGAGATACCATTGTGGATATATGAGCTATCATCCACACTTTGATGGCAGTCACGTCAATAATCTAGTCATAATCATACATTCGCCTTTTGTTGGGTTTGAACTGATGCTCATGATATCATGTGCGTATCAAGACAGAATCTGTCAGTCCTGTGTACAGGGCATAGGCATCCAGCACGTGTTTACGATCTAGTAAATCCATGGCCGTGGTATAACATCGGAAACCAGTTCTGAGTGTTATTTCGTGATCGTAATTGAAAGTCAACTTTATTATACCGAACGAATTTGATGTTTTAATCTATATCCTAGGTATAATACGGGATAGCCTGTGACGGAGGGTTATACGTATGCAATGATCTCGGCTTGCATAGTTTAGCAAGATTATCCGTGGTCGTCATAATCCATGAGTGAGTGGATTATGGGCACGAAATTAAATTTCGTGACGGATAAACTTAAACTTAGAGAGTCCCACAATATGAAGTGTACTCGTTGAGCAATTGGACAACGCGATATGAATAATACGGATTATTCATAATACTTCACCAGATTAAATAAGTTAATTCGGATCGTTTAATCGTTAAACGATAACACATACATTAAGGGATTTTGTCCGCTAATAATTATTGTGTATTTGTATTTGATACATAATATGATTAGATACACATTAATTATTCGTCAAATGAGATTTTGACACATGCCATAAATATATGTATTTGTTATTTAATGTAAATAAAAATACATGTAAGGTTGTTATTTAATTATTTAGTTATTTAAATGTTAAATAATAAAATAATTGAAATTTCAAACCTTATTTATTAGTCATTATTTGATGTGATACATGGTGACCAATTATTGGTGACATATAGCATTTTATCATTTAATTTGATTTTTGATCAAATTAATATATATTGATTGGATAATTTTGCCCTCAGTTTTCGTCCATATATAATAAATAAATAATATTTTTATCATCTTCTTGAACACACCATTGACGAAAATCTTGCTCCAAAAATGGGTTTGAAATTTTGTTTCACAAATCTTGAAGAATTTAAGGAAAATCAAGAAAAAAAACTTTGGAATCAAGTGGATTAAAGGTAATTCATTAAATCCATTGGCTTATAAATTTAGTTTCTTGTTTCTTGAGTTGTTAGATATGATCTACAGTTCCTTAAATTCTTAAATTTTGGGGCTTTTGTTTGTGGTTGTTAGAGATGGAAGTTGAAGCATGTGTGAAGTGTTTATTGGATGAAATTAATGTAATTTGTATCAAATTTGTTCAAATTATTATTGGATATTTTTTTTGCCATTCTAGAGTGTAATAGCCATTTCTTGTATGCCTATAATTGTTCTAGAGTTCTTCATATGTGGTGATTCTAGTTGGTGTTTAGATTAATTGAATTAATCTTGAATTATTGGATTTAAAGCATGAATTTTATGAAATTTCGGTTTGCTTATCTGTTATGATTAAATTAGAATTTATGTGATTATTTTGATGTCATATGAATGTAATGGATGTGTTTTTGAAGTTGGAACATTTGTCGGAATGTGTTTCCGACTTGAAATAAGCGAAAACGGACAAAAACGGCGTTACCGGGTGGATTTTGAGCCAACCGGATGAAGGCTATCCAAACAATGAATCTGTCACTGTTCCGGAAGCCCATGAACTTCTCTGACACTATTGGGGATGACCTGGGCAGTCCCCATAAGTGTCGGGTAGTCGGTTTGGTCAAAAACACGTTTTGGGCCATTTTAAGGAAAATCAATTTTCGTAAAAGTTTCGCGAAGTTTCAATATTATTTATGTTAATATTTGATATTTAATAAATAAGTTTAGGTGAAATATGAATAAATTATTCATATTAGATATTGGATAATTTATTTGGTATTTTGAAAAAGTTTTTAAATACAATTTCGCTCGAACCCTCGCTTCCGCTGCGCCCCATCGCGCAAAACCCTAACATTTATGATACCTTAGACTTGGTCATATTAACCTTGACCGGATGAATAGACTAATTAAGAATGGAGTTTTAAATCAGTTAAAATTCGATATTTTACCTCTCTGTGAATCATGTCTAGAAGGAAAAATGACCAATATACCTTTTACTGAAAAATGGATATGAGCCAAGGAAACACTTGAGCTAATACATTCGGATGTTTACGGACCGATTAATGTAAAAGCCCGAGATAGTTTTGAATATTTCGTCACTTTCATTGACGAATATTCCAAATATAGCTATGTTTACCTAATGCAGCACAAATTAGATACATTTGAAAAATTCAAAGAGTATCGTGCTGAGGTTGAGAACCAATTAGGTAAACGCATCAAAATTCTACGATCAGATCATGGAGGAGAATACATTGATAGAGATTTCGAGGAATTCTTAGTTGAGCATGGAATTGTTTCACAGCTCACAACACATGAAACACCACAACAAAATGGTATTGCAGAAAGGAGAAATCAGACCCTAATAGACATGATGAGATCAATGTTTAGTTATAGCATACTACCTAGTTCATTCTGAGGGTATGCATTGCAAACTGCAATGTATATCCTGAATGTAGTTACTTCTAAGTCTGTTTCTAAGATACCCTTAGAGTCGTGAAATGGTCGTAAAAATAGTTTGCGATATTTCTGCATATGGGGGTATCCGGCGCATGTGCTAAAGAATAACACTTCTAAGTTGGAAACATGTTCACATGTGTGCATATTTGTAGGCTATCCTAAGGAAACTAGGGGTGGATTCTTTTATAGTCCAGAAGATAATAAAGTATTTGTGTCGACAAATGCTACATTTCTTGAAGAAGACTATATGAGAGAGTAAACCTCGAAGTAAAGTGTTACTTGAAGAGTTACTTGCTAGCATAACCAGTACACCATTGTCAAATGTTGACAAAAAAAAAACACTTTCTACATCTGAAAGTCATATGCAAGTTTATCAGGATACCATACCACCTAGACGTAGTGGGAGGGTTGTAAGACAACCTGAACACTATCTAGGCAATGGTGAGGTGCAAGTTGTTGCATCTTGTGACGATATAGATGATCCATTTACCTATCATAGTGCAATGAAAGATACTAATAAAGAGGAATGGCTCAAAGCCATGAACCTCAAGATGGAGTCTATGTACTCTAACTCAGTCTGGGAATTTGTAAACCAACCTGATAGAGTAAAACCCATAAGTTGCAAGTGGATCTACAGGAGAAAAAGAGGAATAAATGGGAAAGTACAGACTTTGAAGACTAGGCTAGTGGCAAAGGGTTATACCAAAAAAAGAGGGAGTTGACTATGAAGAAACTTTCTCGCCAGTAGCCATGCTTAAATCCAGCATGATTCTTCTTTCCATTGTCGTATATTATGACTATGAGATTTGACAAATGGATGTCAAGACGACATTCTTGAATGGCAATCTTGATGAGAGTATCTATATGGTACAACCACATGGGTTCATTACTTAAGGTCAAGAGAAAAAAGTTTGCAAGTTGCAAAGGTCCATTTATGGACTTAAGCAAGCATCTAGATCTTAGAACATAAGGTTTGGTACTACGATCAAATCTTATAACTTTGAGCAGAACATCGATGAGCCATGTGTCTACAAGCGCATCATTGATGGGAAGATGATTTTCCTTGTGTTATACATTGATGATATTTTACTCATTGAGAATGATGTAAATATATTATCGGACGAAAGATTTGGGAGAGACAAGTTATGTACTTGGGTTCTAGATCATTCGGGATCGCAAGAAATGACTATTAGCAATGTCTCAAGCAACCTATATCGATAAGATTCTTGTGCGATTTGGTATGCAGAATTCCAAGAAAGGTAATTTACCTTTCAGGCATGGAATTCATTTGTCTAAGGAATAGTCTTCTAAGACACTTTAAGGAGTTGAGGAGATGAGACTTATACCATATGTTTCAGCACTTGGAGGTCTTATGTATGCTATATTATACACGAGACCAGACATCTGTTTTGCAGTGGGAGTAGTCAGTAGGTTTCAATCCAACCCAAGATTAGATTATTGGGTGGCGGTGAAACATATTCTCAAGTATCTTCGGAGAACGTGAAATTATATGCTTGTATATAGAAGTCAGGATATGATTCTGAGAGGATATACTGACTCTGATTTTCAGACAGATGTTGATTCTAGGAAATCAATATCTGGATCAGTGTTCACCCTAGGTGGTGGGGCTATAGTATGGAGGAGCATTAAATAATCTTGTATTGCTGACTCCACCATGGATGTGTTAATGTCCTAGACATGCCCAAGATCTCTAAGTCCTGTGTGTGAATAATCAAAATAAGTTTACGGAAAAATAACTTACATTGATCGGTTTGGATGATGGATTTAAAAACTTTCTTTGAGTTTGTTGGAAGCTCAAAGTTTTCTTTTGAATTTTAAACTCAAGGGTGAGTTTCCCTATCACCTTCACTTGACTCTCTATATGCTAGCAAGTATGAAATTTTACAACAAAACCTTGAATGGGAGAGGGAGAGTCACGACAATGGCTAGAGGAAAGAGAGGGTTTTTGTGTCTTGTAATTTTGTTTTATAAAAAAACAATTACCAAAAATTGCCTTGCAAAAAGTGGTATATCTTTTCCAAAAAGAAAAAGCAAAGTTAAAGTGTGTTGGAGGGAAAATGACAATTAATGCTCCCAAGAACTTCCATCACCAAAAAGTAACTAGTGATATAAGTAAAATGGGTCACACTTTAAATTCAAAATTTGAGTGGCTTGCTCAACACACTTCGGACTCGGGTTCGTTTAATCTGATTAAATGAATTTTCTGTCGCGACGTAATTAAATCCAATTTAATTAAATAATAATGCCTAGCAAAATTATTACGAAAGTCGCTTGCGAATTAATTCTAAATTAATTCATTCGCCTGAATTAAAATCCAATTTTAATTTCGCTTTGAAATCTGATTTCAATTAATATATCGAATATATTATTTAATCGATTAATTCCAAATTAATCACGTTCTATTCTATTAGAATTTTATCCCAGATAAATTCTTGCCGCAATTAATCTCAGAATAATTTTCTCTCTCTCATAATTAATCTCAGATTAATTCTGTTCGAGTCAAATGTCATCAGTGAATCTTTGGGAAGCGACCCAAGAGATCCCTGAATATGTTGGCAGTAAATTTGGTTGTCGGACTATCCGAACACGTGTGTACCACGTACCATGTTCTTGCCGATTTACAAGACATGGTTGGCTTCTAGCAAAGCACCGTGCCTACCCGATTCTCCAAAAATATTCAACGAAGAATATATAATCTATATCATGCATAATATACTATGTATTACGTGTTAAGATCCAGTATCTGATGTCACATGCTAGGCCTGTGGCTGGAATTGTGTCAGTCTCGTACGAAATATATATGGGATCACTAGCAATTAGTCTCTTTAATCGTATAATCATGACCTAATCATACTATCTCGATAGCTGCAGCATTTGAGAGTGCTAGTTCTGTATCACTATGTGATCATCATCTCCATATAAATGCAGTGATACTTCAATCTTGACATCACACCCAATACACTACGATTCTCAGTAAACCCAGAAGAGGCGTACACATAACCTGTTAAAACCCCGGACATCCAAAACCAAAGCATACTAATTGTCGCAAGTATTAGCCATGCAAGTCTCAGGTTAAGACCACAAACACCTACCTTGATGCGGATTCCCATAGACACCTAGTCATATTACCAATGGGATTCCGAGGGGTTTATCCAGAGCGAAGCTACTTCCGATCTAATGGCTAACAGAACCTCTTATCACACTTGCATAAGTATCATATACTTAAATATATGAGAACTATGTCGTTAAGCTTCCATAACGCGCACAAGTGTAATACTAGTTTATTCCGCATTATCGATGTCCAGTCTCGATAATACTACGACTATGAATATTTAATGATTAAACCGTTCGTGGATTAATATTGTCTCATATCTTATAAATCTGAAACTAATCATAAGGACTTTTATTATTTATATATCAAAGTAATCTAATTACAAAATGATAAAATATCAGTTTTCTTTGTCATATAGTTAATTTGTACAAAAACCACAATGTCTTTTACAAATAGTGATGTTATGGGTCATAATTGTCCAACAATCTTCCACTTGGCTCATAGCCAATCACTCAAGTATCTAGCACCTGAACTATGTACATGTAGCTCAAACTTCTGCAGAGAAATAGTTTTCGTCAGCGGATCTGCAATGTTGTCATCTGAAGCGATCTTTTCGATCTTCACATTGCCACAATATATTATCTCACATATCAGATGAAAACGTCGAAGTACATGCTTGGATCGTTGATGAGACCGCAGTTCCTTAGCCTGCGCTATAGCCCCTTTATTGTCACAATACAAAGGAACGAGCTCAGCTGCTAACGGAACTACTCCTAATCCAATTAGGGATTTACGAATCCAAACTGTTTCTTTTGCTGCCTCAGCTACAACGATATATTCCGCTTCTATTGTCGAATCAGCAACAGTCTCTTACTTGGAAGATTTCCAGCTCACTGCTCCGTTGTTCAAACAAAATATATACCCATATTGCGACTTAGAGTCGTCTTTATCGGTTTAGAAACTTGAATCGGTGAACCCAGTCACCTCAAGTTCTCAATCTCCATAGACTAAGAAAGCATCATTAGTTCTTCTAAGATACTTAAGAATGTTCTCAACAGTAATCCAGTGACCATCACCTGGATCGGCCTGATAGCGACTGCACAAAGCATATGAGACATCAGGTCGTGTACATATCATGACATACATGATCGATCCGACTGCAGAAGCGAACAGAATCTGACTCATGTTATCTCTCTCATCTTGAGTTTTAGGACACATGTCCTTGGATAGAGAGACGTCATGTGACACTGGAAGCAGTTCTCTCTTAGACTGATCCATGTTAAATCTCTTCAACACTTTGTCAATGTACGAGCTCTGGAGAGTTCAAACAGCTTTCTAGATCCACTGCCAGTGCCCAAATAGATATTTTCACCTCCTGCTATTAAATATTTGGGGTTATTATTAACAGCATAAATTAGAAAATAATAAATTTTTATAAGAATTATTAGGATATAATATTTTTAATTATTAATACACACACGTATATATTTATAAAATCTTATATTTTACTACAATTATGTTAGTAGAAAAATATTATAAAATGTGAAATCTATATCATGAAATAAATAAAGTACACAGATTTTTTTATATATAGATATAATAGTAAAATGTATTGTTGTATAATGATATAATAGTAAAATATTATACACTAATATTTCTTGTATTCCTTTATTATTTCTCAATTTTTGAACTAATTAAATGATAAATGTTAATTGTAGGGAAAAAAGGTGAACTTATTTTTGGAGTTTGGATCCTGTGTTGAATTGTGTTAAGGTGGTTTTTTTTAATAACTTTATTTCATGCTTGTATTAATAATAATATATTATTAAAATTTAATTACATATAAATTTTTATTCAATAAATACTAATAATAATTTTTTAAAAAATTTCTCACAAAACTCAATTCAATTTAACACCGAATCTAATTCTGAAAAAAAAAAAAGCCTTATTCTGGATTCATGATGTTTTTAGTCAAGTTGTGTTTTGAATAGAACACACTCAAATAAGGATGGCAAAAATCTTCTTGAATATGGAGTATGCTATTAACGATGTCAAAAAAATCCGGGTGTGATCAAGACTGGCCCATAAAATTAGAAACCCGGCTTAAACTTAGGCCCGGCCCTGCCCTGCCCTGCCCGAGCTTAAACAAATATAAAATTCTCGTTAATCTTCACAAGAGTTACAAGCCAGCCCTAACCCTAAATCCTAATTCCAAAATTAGCTCTCGATTTCGTCTCTTCTCTCAGTCTCGTCTTTTCTCTCACGAGTCACGCCACTCTCTCTCGTCTGTCGTCCCTCAACTCAGCTCTGAGCTCTCAAACCCACAGCGCCACAGACCCACAGCCAGTCACCGTCACTCACTCTCGGCTCTCGCCTCTTGGTCACTCACGAGTCACGCCACTCTCACTCAACTCTCAACTCAGCTCTCAAACCCACAACCACAGCCACAGGCCCGCAGCCAGTCACCGTCACTCACTCTCGGCTGTCGCCTCTCGGTCACTCAGTCACTCACTCTCGCCTCTCGGTCTTCAGTTCAGACTTCAGACTCAGTCACTCACTGTCGCCTCGGGGTCTTCTTCAACCTTCATCGCTTTCTGTCTCTCGCTTTCTGTATCAGTCACTCAATTTCGAATCCAGGTGCTCCACTATTCACTCTCGGTGTAGTTGATAATTTGATATTGCTTAATTGATTAATTTGATTTTCATGTGATAGGCTTGTTAGGTTTATGTTTTCTGTATATTTTTATGGTTGTTACTTGTTAGGGTTCTGTTTTCTGTTATTATGTTAAAGAAATTGATATGGTTGTTAGGTTTCTGTTTTCTGTTTTGCTTGATTGCTTTGCAATGTAAATGAGTAAATGACTGGGTTGTTGATGTAGCTGGGTTGGGACATTTTGTTAGTAAATAATAAATTGTTATGAAATGAATTCTGTTTCTGGTTAGGTTTCTATTTTCTGTTTGCAATGTAAATGGCATTTCTGAAATCAGGCGGCCGCCTCATTCGGTGAAAGGCGTGAAAATTGGCTACAACGCATTAGGCGGCCGCCTCGAGGTGGCGATTCGGCGCCTCGAGGCAGTGCCTCGAAGCGTATTTTTAAACACTGCTGAAATGTTGATGAAAATTTTTGTATATTTGCTGAACAACTTATATTTGCTGGAGATGAGCTTATGGGTGAAGTTGAAGAAGACTTTGAGGCGCAAGAGTTGGATTAGTTTGATGCATTTGTTTGTACTTTGTAGCATTTAGATTGTTAGTTAATCGATTAAACTTTTAATGTATTTGTGAATTGTCTTGAAACAAATGTCCTCTATTTTGTATTTGTATGTTCTTAATTTTTATCAATTTTTTTTAAAATGGGCCGGGATAAACCCAAGCCCGGGCCCAGCCCGGCCCATTGCCACTCTTTGCGCCAACACTATAGCTCCATTGTTTGCGTTTTTCTAAGTCGATCAATTAGCTAGTTTCGAAATCAGGCCAGCCTCTAAATCTCTAGAAGTAATTTCACGCTCGCTGTTTTTACGTATTCTAATTTCACAGTTATTATTATTCTTTAGATTCGCAATTGCTAATTATGATTTTCCCTTTTCCCTCGCTAATTACAGGTGCATGGACAAGAAGCTTCATAGTAAGTTCTCTTCTTCCTCTCACTTGCAATTATTTGCTCGCACTTATTAGTTACTATTCACTGTGTTTATTTAATTTGGCCAACATTTTGCTAGCGTTTATAATATTTTCTGCTTAAACAATTAAGACAGTTGCAATTAAATAGACTCGAGAATTTTCTTATTTTGCTACGAGTAACGGATTGTTTTTGGATTGCTGATATTGTCTTCTTGTCGAAGAATCTACTGATTCTTTATTTGAGTTGCTCATTTAGTCATTGGTTGTAGTACTGCAGTCATGATGGAATGTAGTTTGGAATCCTGTGTTATTTTTTTTATTTCCCAAAATTGTGATTTTTAGTTCAGTTAAATAATGAACTAACTTTGTCCATTCTGATGTGGTTTGGGGCTTTGTTGTATGGTTTTCTCATTCGTGGGCCTTATAGTTTGCTACTTGCCTCCCAAGATCTTGAATATTTAATATGAATTTGAGTGTTTGGACGGCGTTTCTCTTGGATAAAGAAGAACTATTCCAGGCTGTTTAATTTCACATTAGCAGTTTTGGGGTAACTTTTGTTTGTGCTGTCTGATTCATTTGATCTAACCCTCCACGTAGAATTCTTCAATATATCTAATGGTGATATCCACTTTTAATATATTTTCATATTTATGTCTCTTTATGTTAATGAGTCATGCATGTTTCTGGTGGACTTTTGCCTTCCACCTGATTCTTTGATGTAATTTATCCGCTTTTGTTTTGTTTTGTTTTGACTACTATTTTGATAATTTTTTCACACATTTGTACTTGTCTGTAGGGGACTAAGGCGAAACATCTTCTTTGTGATACACCTTTATAAGCAACTATTAGAAAAAAAAAAGAATATCTCTATGGTTTGTCTCATTAGGGATAGGGACATCTATTGTGTGCAGTGGAAGATTTAAAAATATATGTTGGTAGTTTCCAACTTCACTGTTGTGCACATCTAAGGCTTGTTCAACAAGAAAATTATAGGAGTGAGCAATATAGTATGACACTTATGGGGATGCATATAAATCAATTACATCGCTCTTTCAATTACATAAATCTTATATCCTTGTCAAATTTAAATAAGCCCATATGCGGCCCATATTTAACCTAGGTCCAAATTGAAAGACCAAATTCAAATTACCAACCAAAAATGAAAAACCTAGGTATTTTGAAAGATCAAATTTGTACCAATAGAAAACGAATTTCATACTTTGATTATTTCACTTCTCAACACAAAGGTCTCTCAGCTCCCGCCAGTACCTCGGTATTTACCAAGTGAGAATCGCAATTAATCATTATTAATTTATCTGAATTATCTTTTTTTTTTTTTTTGTGTTCAATTATGCGATAATTATTTGTTGATTTTTTTAATTTCATTCTATGTAACTGGTTTTTATCTTCAATTGGGGAAATTAATTACCAACGAAAGTGTAATCATCCACTAATGTCTGCTCACTACGCAGTCACTGGCCTCTTGCCAGAGCCTCTCTCAGCCTCCGGTCGGAGCTCTGATAAATTAAGTCTCCCGTTTCTCCAATCAAAAGTGAAATGTGATCCCGATGGCTACGAAGCCGAACTGACACTGATTTACAAGCAATTCAAATCTGCTCTCGATTTGTTCCGGCAACAGGCAGCTCTCTGTTTCGGCTCCATTAGCGGTGACCCTAATGTGGCAAAAGACCTTGGTGACCGAGCCATGTTTTTGGCACATGTCATGCCCTTTTATCGCAAGCAACTTGCCGAGTTCCCGAGTCAGCTTGCTGAGTTGTTGAAATCGTCTGCGGCAACATTGCCGTCGGGGCTTAGGTGCCATGTCACGCAGGCTGTTACTCTTCTAGTAAATCGAAAGGTATATGGTGATAATTTTCTAAAATAGTACATAACAATGAAGCTTATAGCTTTAGTCATTTATTTCATTATTTTTTTTGGAAATATCTGGTAAAAAGAAAAAAATTTAATCCATAATTCTAATATCAAGCTATGGGATTGATGTGTTAGCTGGTAAGAATGCAATGTGAAACTTATAACTAATTTCAGTTTTACATTCAATCCAGCCGTTAAATTCAAACTTTTACTTCGTTTTTATTGGAAATAAATTAGTGGTTTATTATGCTTTGAATTTGATATGAATGTTTGCATTTAGATAGTTGATATCCGAGACACCCTTGCGATATTCATGGAGCTTCAAACTCTAGGCGATAAAAATTTGAGAAATTTGGCATTTTCTCATGTTATTCAAAGCATCAAGCGCATGAATCAGATGCATAAAAACGAGCCGGAGAATCGAGCACTTCAGAATATTATGTTCTCAATCCTACAGGTTGATTTTGGTGTTCTATCTACAGATCCTGGTATTTGTAGTACTGTGTGAGTTAATTTCTAGGTTTTGACAGATGTTTGGATCATTGTATTTTCTCTAGGCAGAGGATGAAACAAGAGCCAGGAGAGCACTTACTACTCTTTGTGAGCTTCACCGGAGAAAGGTGTGGTTTGATGATAGAACAGCAAATGCGATCTGTAAAGCATGTTTTCATTCTTCATCAAGGTGTGCATTTTATTTTAATCATTCATGGATGGTTTATGTACTACCAGTTGGAGGTTTGAGAAAATATAATTTGTATTTGAATTTGTCAGGATCATGATTGCTGCTCTATCATTTCTCCTTGACTGGGAGAAAATTGAAGATGACGATGATAGTGATGCTTCAAGTGATGAAGATGACTTGACTGCTCACAACCCACAAGCCATCCTTAGTAAAGAGGCTGTTTATAAGGTTTGTAATTTCCCACAATGTTATAATTCACTCGTCTCTCATTATGAACATCAGTTATCGCACCTTGTTGTAAAGTTTGAACATTGCATTATATTTATTCCAATGTAATTTTGTATCGAATTTCAGGCACATCATAAAGGTACAACTTCTAGCAAAAAGAAAAAGCTAGCAAAACTGCAGCGTGCCATGCGTAGCATGAAAAAGCATCAGCGTCTGTCATCAGAAAAAAGCTCTCTGAATTATTACTCACCTCTTAACCATCTAATTGATGCACAGGTCTGACACCTTTAATTTATCAATAACATTAACAATATTTCCGTTGGTTTGGTTTAATTATTTACGGATAGAAGGATTTTTTTTTTAAATTCCATTCTGTCCGCAGGGATTTGCTGAGAAGCTATTTTCTCGTCTTCAAACTTGCAATGAACGATTTGAGGTGAATATTCGTTGATGTTTACTTTTAATTTTGTCGCCTCATTTGGGTTTGCAATAGCTTAAGCAGAATGTTGGAAATAGAGAGGTTATTGTTTAGAGATAATAATTAATTGGTGTTGTCCATGAAAACAAGTAAGCTTTATAAAGACTACTGTTTTCAAAATAATTTCTGAAACTGAAGAAGGCTTTGCTCTCTCTCTTCATTATTTTATTCAATTGTTTTATATGCTATCTGAAACTAAATTATATGAACAATAAAATTTTACGTTGATTAGCTCCGCATGACAATTGAAGACATTATAATAGTGAATGAAATGCTCTGACTCATGTATCAGTTATTTTTCCACACTGAATTTCTGAGTCAAGGATCAGGTTTCTTATTGGAAATAGATCTAGAACTTGCATTATGTTATAGAGTAAATTTTGGAAATTTTGGGTTTTATAGAGGAAATTTTGGGTCGTCTCTAGTTGATTGGTTCTCGCTGGAAGTATTTTTTTTTTTTTTTTTTGCATATCTGTTTGATCATTACTCTTTTTGTGAACATCAGGTCAAAATGATGATGTTGAAAGTGATTGCTCGGATAATTGGGCTTCACCGATTGATTTTATTAAATTTTTACCCTTTTCTCCTAAAATACATTCAGGTATATTATCCGATTCTTTTGTTGAAGTTGTAATTCTCTTGGTCAATAGAGGTATGACCATATTAGTATATGCAGCCTCATCAACGTGATATCACCTATTTGCTCGCGGCAGCAGTTCAGGCTTGTCATGACATGGTATAATTAGCTTCTGTGTTTTTCTTTTGGATTTGATGTGAGCTCTTTTATTGATTTATTTATTTATTTATTCTGCCAATTTAGTTTTAACAAGATTTCTTTATTTCTCTCTCTCTTTCTACAATTTCTCTCACTCAACCAGGTACCTCCTGATGCAGTTGAACCTTTATTCAAACAGATAGTTAATCAGTTCGTACATGACCGTTCCCGTACAGAGGTATAGCTGCTTCATATTATTGTCTTCAGTCAATCACAGGTGGATTTATCTTTAACCTTGCTTCTGTTAGGCCATTGCTGTCGGACTGAATGCTGTCAGGGAAATCTGCTTGCGAATGCCTTTGGTAAGTACCTTTTTCGAGAACCTTTTTCATTTCTTTTTGGACCCTGCACCCTAAATCTTGATGAGTCATCTGTAATCTCGCATCTTATATGAAATGGAGTGGAGTGTTTTAACTAAGGTTGAATAATCCCTTTTCTTTTACTTATGATGTTTGTACCTTTTTTTTTTTTTTTAATTTCCATCTTGTCTATTTTGTCCCTCTTTTGCACATATGCCAGTTTTCAATGTATTGACATTAATCTTTTTTCTCCGGTTTTTTTTTCCTTCTAGTTGATGACAGAAGATTTATTGCAAGATCTTGTATTATATAAGAAATCGCATGAGAAGGCAGTTTCAGCAGCTGCTCGATCACTTATTACTTTGTTTAGAGAGGTACTGCTATCTTTCAGTTGCTGTGCTATCTTGTGTCAGTGTGCATACGAGAACGTTTACGCAGTTACATGTCTGCTCTATTTAGCACTAATTACTTGTTTGCTTGTAGGTTTGCCCTTCATTGCTGGTCAAGAAGGATCGTGGGCGCTCAATTGATCCCAAGGCCAGGCCTAGAGCATTCGGGGAAGTGAATGTTGCTAGCAATGTTCCTGGTGTTGAGTTATTACAACATGATGATGACAGTGATGACAGTGGAGATGATGACTGCAATGAATATGGCTCTGATGGTGGTCATGATAACAATGAGAATATTGCCTCTGATGGTGATGAAGAAAACCTGTTATCTGATGATAGTATTGGAAGTGAGGAAGATCACAGTGAAGATGACAATGCAGTTGATGAAGTCACCGATAGTAATAATAGTATTGACAATGAGAGTGGTGTCAGTCAAGATGACCTTGATGATGATGACCACGAAGAGGAGGAGGTTGATGAGCTTGAAGATGGTAATGATTATAAAAACCGTGATAACGATGCCGGGGATGGCAGTTCAGTGGCTAAAGAATCTAAAGCTAGAAAGAGGAAGTTTTCTGATTTTGATGGGCAGCTTATTGCTGCTGATACAAGTCTTCGGGCTCTGAAGAGATTGGCAGAAGAAAAAATAGGACGTGCCTCTTCTGACTCTACTGATGATGGCATTCTCTGTGATGAAGATTTCCGAAGGATCAAAGAACTAAAGGTATGCCAATTTGTTCTTAAGTTTATGCCTAAAAATAATCATGGTGTAAACTTGTATTTTACTGAACCTTACTGATTGGACTTCTCTTTAATACGAATTTCCACAACTGTAACATGTTAAATATCACTAGGTTACGTACTTATTCTTTAGTGCTTCTTTTAAATATTTTTTTAGGCAAAGGAGGAGGCGAAGATTGCTTTGGCTAAGCAAGGGTTTAAGGTTCCAAGTGCTGATCAACTCAGTGTTAAGCGTGTGGACCCAGCCAAGCTTGAAGTAAGTCTTCCATGCCTTTATTGACTCTATTTTTTAACTTGCTCTGGTGGTGCTGTTGGTGGTGATGGGGTTTTTATAAGCCCAAAAGATGTAATTTTTCTGGAGGGAAAGTGGCAATGCTTACTGAAAGCATATTTATATGATAAGGATACTAGGAGGAAACCGTGGAATGATTTGAGTAGGAGAGGTATCTTATATCTTAGAAGTATAATATGTAGGTGGATGTGACTATTCTGACTATATTATAGTCCAACACAAACTGGGAACTCTATGCATGCTTGAAGTGAGATTAACAGTAATATGATCATCTGTGTGATAAGCAGTTAGTATGCTGAAGGGAAAACTTCATCAGCTTAATGCCCTTTTGAAGTTGTGGATTTAGTGGAATTGCTTGGAGAAAGAGTTATATTTTCCTCCCAATTCTCCCAAGCCTATATCTTTTTGTTGCCACAAAAACATGCGCTGACCTGCTTTTGTTCATGAAAATTCTAGGCTCACGTACGGCATAAATTAAGCAAAGAGGAAAGACTTGCACTTGTAAGAGCAGGGAGGGAAGACAGAGGGAAGTACATGGCTCGAGCTGCTATAAAACAGAAGAAGGTACCTTTTATTTCACTGCTAAAACCATAGTGATTGATAGTGGCTGGATTTTTCAATTATTTATTATGAGTTTTTGGCCTTCTAAGTTGAATGAAGCACTTGTTTCCGACTCAAGAAAACCTTTGAAGCTGGAAGCTGGACTGAGCTTGCTGACATATTTTATTGTCTCACTTTCATTGCATTTAATCTTTCCAATTACAAAGCACAAACTTTTGTGTGAATGATTTTCTCAATTCCTAAAGTTTTAGAAAGTTTTGGTTCCTTGGTGAAATACTGGTTTGTGCAGCAGCTGTCCATTTCTTCGTTTTTCTCCTGGTAGATAAACTGAGATTTGGCACATCTTCGAATGTGTTTCACTCCTGTTTATGATACCTATTGTTGTTCCGTTTATGATACATATTCTATTGTTTATTGATGCCACCATCTTGATTTCATGTGATGTTTTAAACAGACGGGTGGTTTGAGCAATCGTCAAAAAGAACACAAGAAGGCTATGCCTCTAGCTGCTCAAAGAGCCAAAGCGACTAAATCTCGACAAGACAAAAAGCAAAAACAGCAGCGGGCTGGCAAACAGTTCAGAGGGAGGAAAGCATGGAAATGATCATGATATGGTTTTGCAATCTCACCAAGCACGTAGCCTTATAACTTTCCCCCCTCCAAGTTTATAATTGTTTTATAAATTTATATCAGAGGATATTATTCTAACCATCAAGAAAAAATTGTTGATTGTTAGAATAATATCTTACCTTATTCTTAGGGGTCGAGGGTTTGAGTTTCCTCGTATATAGGGGTGGGAAAAAATCAACACTCATTGTAACTGAATCTTGTAACGTTATATATAACTCCTCCTCAGCTTTCCTTGAAGAAAAAAAATAACAAAATCTCCTGAACAAACTGATCAAATGGCGCCAAACGAACAGTCTGGCGATGGTGCTGAATGAGTCTTCTTGATGATGAATGTTCAAAATCTTGAGCCCATGGATGAAGAACCTGAGACTGAGAGTGAGGTAGTTGTGGGGTCGCAGGTTCCGTGCCCAGCAAGTTTCACCAATTCATGGTGGCCCTCATAGTATGAGTGAAATAGCCACATTGGTAATGTTGTCACGTGCCCAATTTTTTAGGGTTTTTGGCACGTGTGAGAAGTCGGTAAAATCCTTCCGATACCGTGATGGCGGTGTTTCATAATTCAATATTTAATATACTAGGAGTTATTGGGATGATAGATTCCAATAGATTCATTGGAATCTTAATTTCAAATTTAGGTAATTTCTAATCCAATACTGCAACTCCTACAAAAATAGCTTTCACCTCCGGTAATTTTTTTTTTAATAATTAGACTTTTACCCCTAACAATATTTAATATTTCAATTGCATCCTTTTTATTATTTTAAAGTATTTATTTAATCACAGTTAGCCCCTTTAATCATTTATTAAATCATATTTATTTCAATTGTATCTCATTTCATTTTTTAATGATTTTAAATAATTTAACATATGTTTTAATTTAATTATTATACATTTACTAAAAATTAAAAATATTAAATAAAACAAAAATTATACTAAATTTTAAATAAAATTCACTAATTTTAAAAACACTCATATGAAAAATAAAATAGCCCAATGAAAACAAGAAAATAAAATATAAATTACAACAAAGTAGTAGTCTAGAAGATCATTTGCAGTTCCTCCAATATTTTTGAAATATTAACCTAAATAACTAGAGATATTTTGAGATTCTTGTACTTGTTGTTGAGATCTTTTCTCCATAATTTTTACCAATTTCTTTTGTAAAAACTCATGTATCATTGGACCAGTTACAACATTCAAATCTTTGAGCGAGATTTTATTTTCCTCTTAATATTCAGCCATGGCCAAATTTTTTGATTCATGTTGAGCTCGCATCATTAGGACTTCATAATTTCTTTGTCTCTCCTTAGTGCCTTTTTTTTTTTTTTTTTTTGAGAAAATCAAGTATTTATTAACTACCTTATTTAATAGAGTCCATTAATGTAGATTTTTATTCATGATTTTTCTTTTTTTATTTTTGCTTTCTTCTCCACAGTAAGGGCATTCAGCTGAACTACCGTCAACCTCATCATCCCTTATATTAATAGAAATTGAAGATAATCTAGGAGTTGATGAAGTTTGAGACTCTAAAATAGGACTATCTGATTCTAATGAGACATAGTTACCATTTAACATTTACTATAAGGGGTATTCGTAAACTTTTCATGTCTTTAAGTATGGGCCAAACATGATCAAATTTGATTCATCTCTTATAATTCGGATCTTGATTTAACAACATTGTAACTCGATTGAACTGAAAAGTGAAACAAACATGTTAAAATTAAATAATTGATACAGTGTTTCCAACATTGATATCAATATACTGAAGACATCTAATCTTTTTGTCAATCTCGCTCAAGATATTGCTTCTTCAACTCATTATGTCATTCAAGGAAATGAATATAATATGAGTTATTATTTAACTGATGGTTATACCCAAAATAGTCTACATTTGTCCAAACTATTCACGAGCCACGTGGTCCGAAAAAATTAGTTATAATGAAACAAGAAGCATATAAAAAAGACATAAACATGTATTTGGAGTTGTCCAGTCACAGTTTGTAACTATTATATGATATAATGACTTTTTCTATTATTATACACAACATGATTATAGAAGCTGAGTGTGTGTGATGTTGATGCAATTATATGGAAGCACCGATTCCATAAGTGGAAAATGTGATGGACGAAAAATATTCGATTTCAACAGTTTTTGAAATACTTTGATTGAACATTTGTAGGATGAATATGTATATATTGAAATCGTTGGAAACTTCACTGTCAAATCATCCCTTCCGGGCTTAAACGGAGCAGGTAAAATCTCTGATTGTCCCTAACTCTTATAAGAAACGCACTCATTGGATTTGAATTCAGGACCTCAACGTGAGATCCTGAACCATATACCACCAAGCCATGCACATTTGGGACGGTGATGAATATTTTAATTTAAATAACTAAATTTCATTTAATAGGTATATTTATTTGGTATGTTATTCTTCTTTTATAAATATAATGTTAAACTTAACTTTTTAATAAATATAATATTTTACTTAAATTAATTTAAATAATAAAATACATTATAATATTATTATGATAATTAATGGGTGAAATATTAATTGTTGATAAAAAAATAATTAAATAAAATTTATTTCTGTAATATTATGTTAAATAAGAGATTAAATGTTTATTATTGATAATTAAATAAAAATTAATATAAATAAAATATTGTAAGAAATATTCTTTTTAATGTTGAGTTTGATTTAATGAGTTGAAAATGGAAATAATATATATATTTGGGCTGAAACTTGCACCAAAATAATGTAAAAATTGCACTAAATTAATATAATTGGTTGGAAATAGCCTTATAACCATGAAAAATAATACAAAAGTCCAACTTTAGCAACTTAAAAAACTAAATAACATTAAAAATTAAAACTTCAACAAAAAGTTTGCTAACCTATAAGCTTGAATTCTTCTGCTATTACATGATCAATTACACATAGATCAATTATATATTAAAGAATTTAATAACAGGTACAATATTCTAATTTTAGAAAGTTTTTAACTAAGAGACAATGACAAGATATTAAAATACAAAATCATATTTGAAAAGAATTAAGGCAAAAACTCAAAATCTAAATAAATTTAACATTGTATGCAGATCCAAAGAAACCCAATTTCAAAAGAAAAAAAAAACCAGAACTAAAATCCAAAAGCCATGTTAAGCTAAGCTCCAAACGAAGAAAATAAATAAAAATGATTTTTTTTTTTATATTAAAGGATAAATCATTTAAATAACACAAATAACTTACCATATTGTATTAAACAGCATAATTTTAGCAACATTCCATAATTATTTAATTAAAGTAATGTTTAATGTTAATTTATAGAAAAAAAAAAACTTGAATACAAGTTTAACATTCATGTTCTAATTTTTAACTAATAAATTCTAAAAATTTTGGCAGCATAACTTTCGTTTATTTATTTATTTTTACACATCTCAAATGTCCATCATGTGAAAGTAAAATCACCAAAAATTATATTAATCATCAAATTAACACAATGAAAAACAATTATAATAATCATCAAATTAACACAATAAAAAACCATTAGTATTCAAACCACCTTATCCAAAACTATCATACCGATACCAAAAATAAATTTTTTTGAGGGAAGCAAAAAAACTCAGACTCGAAGAAATGAAAAGAATTTAATTGAAGAGCAATTTTATACGTATTGAAAAAGATAATTTTTTTTTTTTTGTTTTGTAGTCAAATATTTTTTATCTTGTGTTGATGGTGAATTTTCACCCCGAATAAGTTCAAATACCGAGAAAGGGCAGAATATGATTTGAACTTGGCTAAAAGAGTGATGAGGCTCCAAGGGCCTAGAGAGGTTGTAGTCAGACAGATGATCCGACCCACTATGTAGAAGAGTTCTCTCAATGACAGAACCTGTTGATGATAAAGCAAGTAGGGATACCGACTCGATCTGAAGAAGAAGTGTCAGTTTTGACAACATTTGAATGTTTGAGGAAGCCAACCAGACATGACATATACTACCGATCCGACCCAGTTGAGGAAGTTAGAAGAGGTGTGACCAAGCATCATTCACCTCGATAAATTTTGAGCTGAACATGTGATATTCAAAACTTGTAGACATGGCAAATTATATCTCTAACTTTCATTAACTACAGAGTAAAACAACTTACAAGTTCAGCTTACAAAATTGAAAATCATGTTTTAGTTTGCCCTTGGACAAAAAACAGAATGACAATTTAACTCAACAAAGCTATTTTAGTAAAATAATTGGACCAGTGACAGAAATGGATTGAAACTTTCAGAAACTACACATTACAGGTGAAGTCGTGAGTGGGGATTTTTAAGCAGTAGTAGCTACTTCAGTTTTCTCTTTGTCTTTGGCTTCCTTCAGTTTCTTCCAGTTCTCTGCACTGTCAATTATTTCTCCGGTTTTTATGAGGTAGCGTACTCGTGTTCCATCATCAAGGACTTTATGTCCCACCCGGCTTGCTACTTCCTTTTCCTTCGAGTAGAGCATCACATTGGAGCTGTGAATAGGTGCTTCAATCTGTAAAATCATGTTTAAAATATTCATTTGTTAATAAAATGAATAGCAAAAAAGAAAACACAGGGTTTTTACTTTTTATAATTAATATATAAATAGGTCTCCTACTTGCTTGCTTTAATAATGTATTAGCTGAATCATAAGAAAAAATTAAATAAAGTTACAACTTCATTTGTAAGAATCAGTGAAATGACCTTAATAATCTGCCCTTGTTCCTCCTCTTCTTTCTTCTTCACATGCTTCGTCTTGAGGTTTATATCATTCACTACCACCGAGCTGTTATGCCTAAAGATTTTAGTGATCTCTCCAATTTTACCCTTGTCATGTCCAGCTATGACTTTAACTGTATCTCCTACCTTAACATGCATTTTTTGTACGACTGGAAGGCTATTTGGCTTACATTCCTTTCGCTCCCACCGCTTCAGCTGCAAGATGAAAGAAAGACTGGACCAATAGAACCGACATAATGAATTAAGGAAATACTGGATCATGGCAAACAAATTCTCTCATTTGAGAGAGAAGATAACAATAATGTTAAGCCCAAAAGTTACCATCCCCGTTGTTATTTATATTGAGAACTCATTTAAGCAACTAATCATCATTTTTCACTTTTGCAGTAGGCCATGCCACGATAGCTGAACAGGGAAATCAGCAAACGTCCCTGTGGTAGCTGCAGTACCACATGGTTTAAGCGGTTAACATACTGGCTATAACCAAAATTAATCTCAATGCATATGAAAGACATCCCAATCCAGCTTCTGGAACATTTTAATTCACAATAAAGACGGCTGCAACATAAGTTCTACCCAATTGCTCTCTCAGTGTTTACTGCATTTCCCATTTCTTATCTCACACAAACTTCGATTTTTATCTCATACCATAAGAACAAAAATATCAACACCAAGAGGAAAAAGGAAATACTAACCCTTACTACAATGAGACATGGCTTGTCTATTGGCTTCACCTGCATGTTAAAAACAAATTAGATCATTATAATATAGTAAACGTAACTACAATCTAATTATTGGGGAATGCAGCAACTCAAAGTGATAATTGTTTGTTAATCAGGCTGTTAGGATATGGTAGTTTGAACAAAACTTCATCTTGCAAAATAGTGGCCATTATTTTCACATGACACAAAAACTGATACTTCAGGAACATAGCTGTGGCCTGTGGAATTAAATTGGTCACTCTCATTTTCATATTTCAACTTAATTAGTAGCAATCCGATTACCCATGGCCATAACACAAATACAAGTGCAATGCTAGCACTAAACAGCTTTTGCTAGGTGCAAAATGAAAATCTAGAATCCAGAAAATGAACTTATTTCCAAAGAGTTCATGCGCGCAATTTAAATGGCTTAACAAAACAAACTGTACACCGCTCAAGTTTCAAAATTTCAACAAAGGACTTGACTATACATGTCAATGATTGAAATAGATAATACTCGTAAAGTATAGACACATTTTCCCTGTAATAGGAACAAAATTAACCCTTTTACTTGGGAGCAAGTATTCCTAATTTGGTCCCAAGGGGCGTGGCTTAGTGGTGTGGGGCTCAGGATATCATATTGAGGTACTGGGTTCGAATCTAGAGAGTTCGTTTCTTGTAGGAGCCTGAGACAGCCGGGGGTTTTACCTACTCCGTTTAAGACCGGAATGAGTGGTTTCAACGATTTCAAAAAAAAAACAAGAAAAGTATTCCTAATTTCCTAGAATGCGAAAAACAACCAATTAGACCCATAAAGAACAGGTTCGCCAAATTTTTATGACCCGTTTCACCATATGTGAAGCAAAACTAAACTGCAAACTAATATGAAACTCAAAAATGAGATTTTAATTTTCCTTCAAAGTACAGAGCTCGTTTAGATCAGAAGTGTCATATGGTTAGTCCAATTTGTGAAGCAAAGTATGAAAACAAATGCAAAAATTGACTCCAAAATGAAACACACAACAAGTAATTATTGTTCTCTCACAAAATAGCACCACTCAAATAATAAATCACAAAACAAGTTGCTGCCCTTTTTTCATTTTATTTTCAATTTAAGTACAATCGGTGGTCCGATAAAAAAAAACATAAATTTACCTGATTTTCTCAAAAATCCATTTCAATAAAACCAACAAAGAACCAAAATATGATTAAAAAAAAAGATTTTGAATTCGTTCAATAGCACAAAATGAGTTCTTTTACAATAAAAGGGAAGGAATTTCGAGAAGATAACTTACAGTTACAGTAGAAAAAGAGGGGAATGAGAGGCGTTGACCAAGGAAGGAGTTTGAGGAGATGGAAAGAGACGTCATTGAGCTTTGAAGTGCAGCCATTGCTGCCATTTTTGCTAGTTCTTTAACTCCTTTGAGTTTCACTGGGAACTGTGTTTTGTGTATATGTATGGATAACGTGGACAAAGAAGAAGGATTGTGTCCTGCTGCGACGTCGTTTTAAGTTTACTGACTTAATTATAAAATGGGCTCCCAACTGGATCAATAACTTTTATCAAATGGGCCCTTGCGACGGCCTGTGCCGCCTTTAATGGTATTTTCTTTTTATTAAACAAATTAATATTTTTATTTTTAATAACAAGGTTCCTGTTCTTAGGGCTTGCATTGGGTCTGTCAAATGTGTATGGGTTTATAAATTTAATAGGCTATTTTATGACCCCAAAAAAAAGTACATTTGAGTGATCTAAATCTTAAAATCTACCTAAAAATAGACGAAATATCGGTGGCTTGTGTACTACGTACGAGAAAAATGGTAATTGGGCATGGAAAAAATGCCCGAGGCCCGGTTTGGTTTGCTCGGGTTTTAGCTCAGTCTGGAAGTGAAAAAAATCAATGTCAGACTTTATAATGATAGGGCTAGTCTCGGACTTAAAAATAAAAAATTATTAATTTAAAAATTTTTGATTTTTAGGTTGATGTATATGTCTTTTAGAAATTAATATTTTATTCTTGACTTATTATTGATATATTTTAGTATATAAAATTTGAATTATTATTAATTTTGATTTAAAAAAAAGGTAAGAAAAAGCCCAAGTCCGGGCCCGGGACGAACTGAACTGCCCATAATGTTTCGGGCCGGGTTTATTCATGATTTTGGCATTGTCGGGTCGGACTCAGACATGCAGTTGCTGAAAAAATAATTAGTTTTCCTTCATTTTGGTGTAAAATATAAATGGATAAATTCTTATTCAGTCCTTATATTTTGAATTAATTGCCCTTTTAACTACTGTATTTTGAAAATTATCTACGGAAACTCCTATAATTAATTATGTTATAATTAAATAATACTATTTTGAATTTTTACAAACATTTAACCTAAAACACAGGGATTAAGAGGGTGTTTATCCCAAACAAAATTAGGATAATGTCAGGCAAAATATGTTACACAAAATTACAGGCAACGATCCATTCTTTCCTAACACTATCAGAAATTAGAACCCAACTCAAATTGGCTTGGCACCCAGCTCCAGTAAAAACCAAACTATACCACAAAACAAAACCAAAACTAAGGAATTAACAAAAAAAAAAAACAAAAATTGAAAAGCCATCCTCTAAACTTCATATGTATCGGCTGTGCTATCCATAGACTCTTCTCTCTGGTGTATAGACATCGGAGTCGTGGCTTGGTCCATATCGATAGAAACTTCATCTGCGGTGGCAGATGGAGACTTC